>FQSS02000560.1:37851-51349 GCA_900128795.2 Malbranchea cinnamomea | reverse complement strand
GGCACTTCAGAGTATCTAAAACTTTTTTCAGCCGAAGAAGCAGCGGAGCAATCACTGTTGTTGGGTGGATCTGCAGGATTCAGCTGCAGCGGTGCTGAGGGGCGCGGATGTCGCGTGTCAACTCAAACCGTGCTACTAGTATACGAGTGGACGGATTTGAACCAATGATAACTACTGTGAGTTTAGCAACTCACTTCAACCGCTCACGAAATCTTATGTCAGCAGCTAAGCATTTTGGGCCGCCTCTTAGGTGCTTGGGGTTTCCTGCGCCCTGCTTCTTGTCGACCACTCAGACGACACAGTCAACAAGCAATTTCGGAGTCACAGTGTTCCCCTTGCACCTGACCACTCGACATCGTTTTGGGCATTGTTCATTGTTCATGCTGATTCGCGAAGTGAGTTGGCTGAGCAGATGCCCAGAGTCGGTGCGGTGGCTTTCTGGTGCGCAACCGTGTGCGGTTGTACTCTTGTTGTCAACACACAGTACATATATGCCCGGCATTTTGCTTGGAGATGATACTCTTCAACCTGGGGAAAAGACAACGCACATCTCCAAAGCCCTCCGAAAAGCCCTACGATGTGCTGTTCGTTCTCGACTGCGACGCAGTAGCTTCCCCTTCACCGGAATCTCTCGGCCAATTCGTGAACAGTCCGCCCCCCTTGGCATGCCTGCGGTTGATGGCTGATCAATCCATCGAGCCCTTTAGGGTGCTTGGCACTTTGGCCCCCATCCACCATAAGATTCAGCCCTTCCCCAGTAAACTCCAGATTGTCGACTGCATTGCGTGCGTCCGTCTTGGGGGACACAGCAGTGCGAGCCTTTGAGACTGTTCGTCCGACAGCAATCCAGGCGAGTTGGCCATCTTCCGTCCGTGCCATCATGCAAGGCGCTGTGCTCCCTTGGGCGCTACTGACGTTCGCGTCAAGCGCTCTTGCAGCCTATGACCAGTTCTTCTTCTCGACTGAAGAAGGTGACTGGCTTTGCCCTGGATTGATTTTTGACTGTCCGCCGCCGCGTGTATGCGCGTACGACAGGGTTCTTGACAAGAGCTACTGTTGCGGCCCTGGGGAGGATGAAGTGTGCTGGACGGGGAGGAGTATGTTGTGCCAAACTGGCACCACGCAGTGCGGGGATGAGAACAACCCTTACTGCTGTCTGGAGGAGAGGTGAGACTTATCGCTTCACTCTGGTTCTATGCACTCCCGTACTAATTTGTCTATGACAGGGAGACATGTACACAGAGATATGGTGAGCATCACTTGTCGATCAATACCCATACATTGCTGTACTGACTAAGATATGGCCCACAGGCCAGATCAACATCTGCTGGTCCACACTAGAAAATCCATTTGAAGTCGTCACGGCGGAGCAAGTAAACGACACGTTCTACTCACTCCTTGAGGAAAATCCCTCTGCAACCTCGATCGAATTTGACCTCGACTTGCTTGTCCCGGAAAGCACGACAACTGCAGAATCAACAAGTGCTGCCACCACAACAGCCGATCCAACGTCAACAACGGAGGCGACAACAACAGCAGCAGCCACAACGACGGACGATGCGACAGCAACCGGCGATCCCACCTCAACATCCGTCCCACCCGCCGGAGACGATTCTGATTCTGATTCTGGCTCTTCCCTCTCCGGCGGTGCCATCGCCGGTATCGTCGTCGGCAGCGTGGCCGGCGTCGCGCTCATCGCTGGCGTGGCATTCTTTCTCTGGAAGCGCAACCGGGCCAACCGCGCCGGTCTCCCGATGGACAACGGTGGGTACGGTGGGAAGCCGCCGATGTATGCGTACGGATCGGGGCCCGTGCACGAGGTGTATGCTCCACCGCCAGAGATGGACGGCACGACCCCCAGAGAAGTGGAGGGGGATAAGCCACCAGAGAGGGACAATAATAATAATAATAATTGATTGCGTCATGGATCGGGTGAATTCGTTTTGTTCAGGGGATGCTGGGATAGGCAGTGATGTGCCTTGCCCACGGAGGCTGAGAAATAAACTACTATTCATTCCATGGTACTAATTATGGCCGAGAGTGGCGGTGATATACGCATAGGTAATGCAATCAAATGCTGATGCTCTAGATCAGATACCGTAGTAGACGCCTTGATTCTGTGTCTTACTGGCAAAAATGTGTGAAGCATAGTTACTTCCAAGGTGGCTCCGGCCCCTTTGCTTCGTTTGACTTGAAGGACAGAAGAGGCGTTCTCTCTCGTCTGAGCTTGCTAACACAGCCCTACGACATAGTCAAGTAGACCCCACGCTGTCCTGCCTTTTGATACTACTATTGCATCCAAATCCTTTCTGGCCAAGGTTGGTGGAGAAAACTGTCAAAGGGATGGGGACGCAATTAAATTAGGCTCAGAGTTCCCGTGTTAATTTTACCAGTCGTATGACGAAGCTGGAGCCTGAGATGCCCCATCCGGGGGGTCCTTGCTCAAAGTCTTGGTGCGTTGAAGGTATTGAGAGAGAACGTTGACAAAGGATTGGCCTATATCAAACATGTTTTGCGAATTTCCCAGTACATACGACCATAGGGAGTGGAAAACAGGGCTTCCCGTCCGCTCAGCCGTACTTAAGCCACTCGCCGGCTGGTTAGTAGTTGGGTGGGTGACCACCAGCGAATCCCAGCTGTTGTATGTGTTTTTTACTTTTTTTTCTTCCTTTCTTTTTCAGAAATGATGATTTTTACTGTCATTGAGAATGGTACTCTTGCTGCTTTCCTTTGCCTTTCCTTCACTTTCCCCAGGTTCCAGTTCAGCAGTGGTTCTTCAAAGCTGATCAGTGATAGAACCCAATCACTCTGAGTCGTGTAAAAGGTCAGTGGCGCCTGAATCAGATGTCTCTACCACTTTTCCAAACAATAGTAGTACATACTACTACTACTCAGTATCACTATTGTGTATTGTGCAACACCTCATAAAGTGCTACTGTGAAGAGCATCTTGGAGAACCGTCCAACTGAACCATCTCTATCCCCATGGCAAAACTACAGGGCATATCTCTTGAGAATTCTGCAGATCAGTTGGATGTGGATGCACAAGGGCTGTGAGTCCACAGAGTGAAGGAGCGGATGAACTTGATGTGGCAATGAGACGGTCATGATCACTGCATCGAATTCGATGATCAGAATCTATCTTCTACAGAGCTCTCCAGTCTCTGGCCAGGTGATGGGTTCTTTGATGGGTGAAGAATACATATCTGCTCAGTCCAGTGTCTACACACAGCTCTCTGAGTTGTCGGCAGAGTATGAAGACATCCTCTCATGAATTTACATTTGTGGGGATTTCAAAGTGCACAATATCCGTGTCAATGGCAATGGCCATCTGTCTGGGTTTGTGGGTTGATAGTGCGAACACTGGGCATTCACAGCTGCAGTGAGGTTTAGGTAAGTTAGCTGGTCGTATCATGTTGCTCCATGGATGGGAGGTCGCTTGACTGTCGACTGATATATCATGTAATGAGACATTGCAAATGTGGCTTTAAGAGTGTTCTCCCCTTGGTCTCTTGGAAGCTTGGGGTAGTATCGTTTTCATTCATCTTAGCCTCTGTACCGTCGCAGATACTACTACAGTATTCCCAGAGACCAACCTCGTGTTGCCAAAATCAGGTGTGCGGCGATCCGCGCACAGCGTGTTACAGGCGCAAGCACCGTTGTTGAACGACAAGAATTGGCCATCGAGAATGATCGTTGATAGTTTGAAAGATATCTGCATTGCATCGTTTATCTAGAGCACCCCCGCCACAAACAGGGTGATCCTCTGGTGCATGGCAAGGCGGGCCGACGACGTTATGTCGATGGCACTTGGATTGCCAAAAGAGGTTAGGGTTATTCTTCTTTTGGCCTAGCGTCAACTATCCGCCTCACTTCTGAGAACAGAGACATCAAACACGGCAAACATCCAAGCGATATATGCTTGAAGCGTTGGCTCCTTGTCGTTATCTTCGCGCTCTAAACTGGAGGACTCAATGCCATGACACTCTAACTTGATGGCGAAATCTCAGAAAACGGACAGGAAATACCCCGCTCGACTGCCAGAGGGGAAAAAAAAAAAAGGCGCAGTGCGCCTTCAAAACACTCGACAATTCATGGCCAGCTCCAATTCAAACCACTTATTACAAATCGTCGCATCTTTTTCCTGTCGGCCGCTGCAACGTGACAAGCTAGGCCCTGTCCTCCTTTTCATGAGGTTGTGATCGGTCCTGAGCCTTGTGCCGTGTATGGAATGGCCCGGTTCTAGGACCCCCATCCCACATCGGCTCGGCTGCATAACGCACCTCGCAACGTCACGACTCGGACAGACAGACGACTCATCCGCGCATTTCGGAATACCACCTGGCCGCGGCATGCCACGTCTGTGCATGCGCTGGCAGGTATGCATCGCTTTGCGTCTCATCACGTCCTGTCCGAGAGAACAAGCGGCGGGCTTGTCGGTTGAGGATAAGCAGCTTGCTTATCCTGTTTTCACTTGTTTCCGTCTGTCTGATATCAAAAAGGCTGCCGGCACTTGGTTCCAGGAGCAGACCAAGAGAGAGGCTCTCTCTCACCGCTCAGAGGCTCCCTGATTCATAGTCTACATCGCCAGGTTTGAGCGGCGTCGACGGGCACTGTACGAGGTTTTGCAGGGAGGTATGGCGGGATGTAGATGGGGAATACTAGTATACATTAGTATACCTTCCGCAATTGGATAATACCCTCAAAATTGAACAGTCAACATGGTGGCGCTCTGGAGCGGGACAGAGAGCTCAGAACTCCCCCTCGCGAGGATTGACTGTCTGATGGGTAGCTAATCGCTCAAGATTGAGTTGTTCGTCTTGACCCCCCCCATGATGCTCAAACATGGGCACAAGTAGGTTGAAGACTCAGTATAAAAATGGAGGCTGACTTGTCGTCGTTGAACGAGGAACTGTACAACGTCAGCTGAAAGCCGTCGAGGAATCTACTGCTACCCGAGTCGTCCATACTAGTTCTTTGGGAAAGTCTTTTCCAAGATGACCGCATTGACGTCCTGGTCGCCCATGTTTATCGAGGGGTTGTCGGTTATTCTCGTCTCGGGCGTGGTGTTTGCCGTCGGCGGAACTTGGTGGATAATCAACCAGCGCAAGCCATGGCGCCAAGTGCGAAAGCAGGTCCTGCTCACCACGCAGAACACGGTTTTCGGGGGCCTTGGCACGATGGTAGTGGCATACCTGTTGAACATTGGAAGCGGGATTCCAGTGCTTGAGCGGACCGTAACGGTTTTCGATCGCCATAGTCTCCCCTCGGTAGCGACAATGGTCCGACAGACGATCCTTTCGGCCCTCATGTTCGACGTGATGTTTTATGTGCTGCATCGGTTGATGCATACGCCACTGGCCTACCGTCGGTTCCACAGGGTGCATCATGAATTCCGCGACCACACGCCCCTCGCCGTGGGCTACGTGCATCCGGTGGACTACTTCTGGGTGCAGATCTTCCCACTCCTTCTGTCAGCGAGGATCCAAAAAGGACATCTGGTCAGCTTGCTCGTGGCAGGAGGAGTGGCACAAGCAATAGCAATGTTGGCCCATGCGGATTATACGTTGCCTCTGTTCATGGCGCACCAAGGGCATCATCGATCTGGGAAACATAACTTTGGAGCCGTGGGTATCATGGATTATATGTTCGGGACTCTCTATTGAGACACAAAACTCTGGGGGAGAACTGATAGCGGATGGTCCCTGAAGATATGTACGGCACTGCTCATCGTCACCTGGGACGCCCTCGTTATACTACCCGAACCCCCCCTGAAAAGCCGACAACATTCCAAACCATCTTCAACAAAGACAGCGCAACTTTTTGGCCTCACCGTTCCCCTCGTTTGGTTCACTGGATTCGCTTGCAACCTTGGCCGTTTTGTCGCAACCTGATTTGAGTCTTGATGGCGATGCGGGATGTATAAATGTGAGGAAGGATCTGATTCGTCTACCACATCCTAGGTGGAACAATCTCTCGAACGCTACGTGGAGATAATCTGTAGCTGAAGATTGTTTTGCTGGATTTATTTCATCGGACATAATTTTAAGATGAGAACAGGCACATACCTCAGCAGTAGCAAAATGCTTTCAACTCATCATTTGGCTCAGAATTCAAATTTTTTCTGTAGATCGAAGAGGGATTTGCTTTTGGAACTGTTCAATCTCCGTCGATCAACCCTTTTCTTTCCCCAAAAATATTTTCCGAGAGAAAGAGAACAAGAGACTACTAAAATCCATGCTTCGCAACAAACCGAATCTTCTGTGATCATGGTGCCTATTGCAAAGTCAACAAGTCACTGAGGATGCGTCGTCCCGGATAGAAGAAGGCCAGGGTCAGTAGTAGTGCCACCTTTTGAGGATTCGTGGTCTGACAGACGCAGCGTGACGAGGTAGATGTTTGGGTCAGAAACCACAAGGGCGCGCAAAAGCCCCTGGCCTGATATTGCACGTTTGTGGATGACATCGGACATCACGACGATGGGGATAGCCTTGTCGAGTATCCTGATAAGCTCCACAAACTCGAAGACAGATCTGCCAGTATTCACAACCGAATCCACCAAGACTATGTTGCGGATGGCCTTCAGGTGACGCACTTTGAATATCACTGGGCTTCGTGGCTTGCAGAGATAAAACTTGAGGCAGAGCCTCGATTACACCGGTTGCCATTGGTTCACCACCATGTTTGAGTGTCATAATCAGAGTGTTCTTCTCGTGGAGCAGTTGATAGCCGGTGGCGACCTGACCCGGGGCGGGATGGAGAGCCCACTTCTCAAGACCAACAATTTCGGCCAAAAACTCTGTGGCTAAATATAATCCAATCAGACGATGTGCTGCCCTGGATCTTGACCAACGACCTCTCCATCGTGCGTAGGGATCGTGAGTAATTTGGCAGCAGCTTTGTCGGTTGCGTGAAATAAGCGGCGAGGGAGGCCTGAGAAGACAGAATTGATGAAGCCCGGGTCTGTGATCTGCACCAACGAAAGTGTGGTGACATCTAATCTTGGAGGCGCAGAGGGAAGCAGTGCTTGACGAGCTCGAATACCTCCAGTCTCGATGGCATCCCGTAAGGCTTCATCCATGGAGTCGTCTCTAGTCTGTTCATCGTTAACCATAACAATAGCTTGATCTGCCTTCTTGAGCATCTCCAGGTCGACCGACCTACCCCCAAAGGCCCAGACATACGTCGAGACATCCTGTAAACGACAAACCAGGGCACCCTTAACTTCTGGAGTAACAACAAAGCCGTCTGCAATGCGCCCCCCACCGATCACACTCACTCTGTCCGCCAGAACCGCTCTTTCCAGGACTTTTACCCAAACACATTTCAGGCCAAAGGTGACAACCACGGCTCCAACATATGTCTGATTTGACAGATGTTGGAGCAGGGTTTGGACCTCGGGATAGAGCTTGATCTTCCCTGCTACGGCATCGCACCGTCTTTCAAACTCTTTGTCATTGCATTCCTCTTTGTACAGCAACATCGCCTGGCGAAAAGCAGCATAGGAGTAGCCCAAGGGCTGCTGAATAATGTCGTTAGAGAATTCTCTTGACCTTCTTCCAAAATCTCTCACCAGAACATCACTCCGGTGTCTTCTGCGGCCAATGTCTTATCCCCGTCCATGACTAGCATTGTGTTTAGCGGGCCGGGAATCGCCGCAATGGCCGCATCCAGCTTCCTGGTAGCGACTGACATGTTGCAGCGCGGAGTATGGTTTCGGAAATCGCGCAGGAAAGTGGCCGCTTTCTTGACCACACATTCCCAGTCGGGATCCGCCATCCACAGCCTACTCAACGTTGAGAACAAGATCCCATGAATGCGACAGAGCTCGCGAAGCGGTCTCATTTCCGTATCCTGCCATTTTCTCAGATGGGCAATCTTCATCTTCGCGCGCACTTTTGATTTGCTTTCCAGACGCTGCCTCAAGATAACTTCAGGCGGGGCGTTGAGGTATAGGATGTGTGTAATAATCTTGATCGCCTTCGGTCCACACCGTCTCAACCTCATCTTCGCCTTCTGGCCAGAGCATATAATATCCAGCAACGGCTGCGGCTTTACCGGAGCCGGTACAGTCCAACTGGCTTTTGCGGAAAGCACGCTCCCGCCAGTGCTTCTTTTCGTCTTCCGGCATGGTTCTAAAGGCGACGAGGCCATCAGGAACTATTTGATTAATCACTCCGGAGACAGAATAGAACGTAAATTCATCTTGCCCCAGGTGGTCCCGAAGGCTGTTGACCAGCGAGGTCTTTCCGCAGCCAGGCACTCCGTAGAGACCAACCACTGCTGGCTTCGTAGCTTCGTCGAGTCCAATGTCTGCTACTTGGCCTAGCAAGCCGCTCGATTCGAGCACGCTGGTATCCATCCCAGGTACGCTGTAAAAGGGCTGGACGTAAGAATGAATGTTCAGGTCTGTTAGATAGATGTGTTCAGTTTAGAGAAGCTGTCAAATGGAGAAGGAGAACCGTGGTAACTCTCTAGTGATGTTGAGATTTTTCTGGGTTTGATGAGGCCCCTTATATGTTGCTGAATGTAATAATCTTGTACTTCAGGGAATTGTGAAATAGCTGCGAGCAGCCCCTCAGGAGAGCATTGAATGAGCATCACATCAAGACGATTCAGGTTAGTCAGAATGAGACAAATAATCCAGTGTAGATGTTCCAGCAATACACAACAAAAGAAGTCACAGAAGGACCATGAAAGGAGGACTTGCTTTTTGCCTACTTAGGCGGGCCTTCTTCCCACTGTATGTATGAGCTTCTGCACCGTGCCACTTGTTAAGAATTCAATTGCCGTCCATTTCTTCTTCTTCTTCTTTTGATGTGGTCGAATGTTGCTGTCTTTCAATCATGGCCTGCATGGAACAAAACACTGCTGATCGAGCCCATGTAATATCATTGAAGAGTGGTCAGAATGACCAGACCTGTCTGTCTCAGGTCTGCATTTGTCAGTCTGATTTGTATACAAAATTCAAGAGGAAAAAGCGGCTCTGATGGCTTCAGATTTGATGGTGCGACAGGGTTCTGGGGGGAAATGTTGCAAGAAGCGAGCAAGAAAGCAATGACCAGTAGGCTTGCAAAGGGAAACTTGTGTGCAGCAGTGAGAATCTGACCATACCCGGGGCTTCGACTGATGCGTTTGAGGTTTCTCAAGTATTCCTGCTAGAGGTCCTTGCAAATCTGCACATGAAGCTCTTTCCCAACATTGCACACACCGCATTCTGTTGGATTGGTCCATAGCATTGATTGCTGCATCAGAATAGAGTACATCAAATAAATTGACTCATCATCACTTAATCATTCTGTCAAGAGTAGTAGTTTCACAATCAAGAGTAACTAACTACTAACTAGGAGCTGAGTGGCCTTTTCGACGCGAGTGCGTTGGTCCGTGGGGTTAAACGTGTTGTTTGCTTAGTTTGCATCGACTGGGCTCTCACCTGAGCTAAACCCAACAAGGCAGTATTACGTCGCGGGCCGACATCCCCCGCAACCCACGCGTCTCAACCACACGCCAATCGCGTCACACAGCTGAGAGAGCTCGGTGACATCTTCTTCCTTGCAGATACTAACTACCTCTCCGATCAAATAAGCCAGGGACAGCAGCCGAATTCTACCCTACACCAACAGCACTGGAATCTCCCTTTTATTTCGACTACCGTGGGACAATCGAGCAAAGTCCAAAGATACTCGAGATTCGACCAAATCGGTTCAGCGACGGACGGAGGAAACAATGGGTATTAAACGTACGTCTTTCTCCCCTTCATAGACCGACTTTTCCTCGATTTGCGCTTTTTGCGTCGATGTGGTGCTGATTGTGCGAACTAGATCTCTACCAAATAATACAAGAGCATGCGCCCGACGCAATCAAATCCGGTGAGATCAAGAACCATTTCGGGAGAAAAGTGGCCATTGTACGTCAGTTTCGTCCACATGGCAATGGGATGTCTCTGGCTAATATCTATGCCTATTTGATTTTCTTTCTGTGCGATTTAGGATGCGTACGAGTCTCAAACTTCTTACCTGAGTCCCACCCCCATGCAACCTAGCTCTAATGTATGACACAACACTTGGTTCAGGTCCATGAGTATCTACTCCTTCCTCATCGCCGTCCGCTCCGATGGCCAACAGCTCATGAGCGACACGGGCGAAACAACCTCCCATCTCATGGGCATGTTTTACCGCACCTTGCGCATGGTCGACAACGGCATCAAGCCGCTGTACGTCTTCGACGGCGCGCCTCCCAAGCTCAAGTCTGGCGAACTCGCAAAGCGGATTGCGCGCAAGAACGAGGCGGCAGAGGCACATCAGGAGGCCCTCGAGACGGGCACGGCGGAGGACGTGGAGAAGTTCTCGAGGCGCACGGTGCGCGTGACGAGGGAGCATAATGCGGAGTGCAAGCGGTTGCTGAAGCTCATGGGTGTGCCGTACATCGATGCGCCGACGGAGGCGGAGGCGCAGTGTGCGGTGTTGGCGCGGGCCGGCAAGGTGTATGCTGCCGCGTCGGAGGATATGGATACACTGTGTTTTGATGCGCCGATTTTACTGCGCCACTTGACGTTTAGTGAGCAGCGCAAGGAACCGATTGTGGAGATCCGCCTGGATAAAGTGTTGGATGGGCTGGGGATGGATAGGAAGCAGGTACCGAACCACCACCACCACCACCCTTCTGCACCGCAAAGGCCAAGCTCTCTGTTTGATCTGCGCCTAACTACTGATAGTTTGTCGATCTATGCATTCTCCTGGGATGCGATTACCTGGATCCGATCCCAAAAGTCGGCCCCAACACGGCTCTGAAACTCATCCGAGACCACGGCAGCCTGGAAAAGGTCGTCGAGGCCATCGAAAAGGACCCCAAGAAGAAATACGCCATTCCCGACGACTGGCCGTATCTCGAAGCCCGCGAGCTCTTCTTCCAACCCGACGTTCGACCGGCAGACCACCCAGAGTGCGACTTCAAGTGGGAGAGCCCGGACATTGAAGGGTTAGTCAAGTTTCTGGTTGAAGAAAAGGGCTTCAACGAGGACCGTGTGCGGAATGGTGCGGCACGACTGCAGAAGAATCTCAAGACAGCGCAACAGTCGCGTCTCGAGGGGTTCTTTAAGCCGATTGCCAAGACGGAAGAGCAGAAGGCGGCGCTCAAGAGGAAACAGGAGGAGAAGCTCGAGGCCGCACGGAAGAGGAAGAAAGAAGAAGCCAAGGCGAAGAGGGAAGCGAAGGCTAAGCCCAGGGGGACCGCTTAGCTCCTCTTATCGTCCTGTCTGCCTTTTGTCGCATAGCATCATACATACTTTTGACTGTTGAAGCAATGCCGGAGGGATAGGTGGACCACATGATGTCTTTGTCTCTCGATCATCGTTTTCCTTTTTTCTCGACGACTTTGGGCGCTGGCGTTTGTGTATAGCTGATGGCGGAGAGTTCTCACAGACAGTTTATTTCGATCTCTGGACAAACTTTTTCACCAATAAAAATCCATGATTCACGAAGCGTCTGTATCGACTGCACTTCTGGATTTTTTTTTTTCCTCCACGATCTCGCCGCCCTGTCTGGCCCAGGGACTCTCGAGTTCCGAGGTTTCCAGCATGGCAGTGGCAACTCACCACATCAAAGATGCTTTCCTCATAACTTGAACAGCTTACTCCAAGTTTTAAGCCCTGGGTTCCATCCGGGTTGTACATAGTAAAGATGACAGTTGCGCGTGCCACTTGAAAGTGAGACCCCCGTGTGCTCTGGACGATCACCGTTGGTAGATCTAATGTCGCTGATATAAATTATTTTTTTTCTTACCTCCATGCGTGTCGCGTGTGAAAAAGGTGGATCAGACGTCACACCACCTGGCACCACGCAAAGATGTGGAAAAAGTACCATTGGGGCAGAAGCGGGATGGATCCTGGAGCGGAAGACAGGACTGATGTGGAAAAAGACGCTTCGGACAAACTGAGATGGCCCTGGAATAGTGTTCTGTCGAGACCTTCGGGGGGCCAGGGCCTTGGATGCAGCAAGATCAGAGGTTTGGTCTTGGGGAGGTGGGGGATTGGAGAGGTCGACCAGCCCGAACGGGGTGGTTGGAGCTGGTTTCTCCTGGAGTGGTTAATGATCCAGAGATGAGAATGGACTAGCTTCAGCAAGGCGCATCTGCCTGTTCTGATGTAAAAAAAAAGAAAAAATAAAAAAAAAATAAAAATAAAAAAATCTCATGGCCTGGTGTGGCTCTTTCATGAGGGCAAGCATGGGGGAGGGGATGATGCGATTTGTACTGATCTTAGTTGCTCAAGTGTTTGAGCAGTAATATTTTACATGATAATAGATACGAGTCGGTGTGTTCTTCGTCTCTAGCACTAAATCGTTCAGAAAATACCCGTGTTGTGGGTGAGATCAGAAGTTGTGTTCTTTCTCATCAACCCGAGGATGGTGATCCTTGGGAGGTGGTGATGGTTGCGATCACTCGGTGTGATGGACGGCAACCAGACAGGGGGGAGCTGGCCGCCGAGCCCGGTGGGCCCTGCTCCCTGCAGAGCTTCCGCCGCGACCAGAGACAGTCAAGATTAAGTCAAAAGAAAAAGGGAAAAAAAAAAAAGAAAAAGAAGGGGCGGGAATGGCCCACACAAGCTCCCAACCCACACGAATGCTCCCCATCACTGCTGCTCAACGCACACCAGATGGACTCGGCAGGATGACACGCGTGAAGAGAGACAAGGGAGAAGCACAGAGCGACCCATACTCTCGAACCAGTCAGCACACATCAACCAAAAAAAAAAGTCTGCTGGTGCAAGAAAATCGAGGGGAGATCGGATGTGTCGTCTATCTACTATCTAGTCAGACAGCACTACAGAAAGCTGAGCTCGCCTGAATGCTGTTTACCGGGACATAGTTGCTGGATAGAGCACAAATGCCTGTACAAACACCCTCAAAATAGCTGTCGTAGCAGTCGCGTATGCACACACTGCATGGACCTGAAGCCCTGCACATAATTCTATCAACGCCTCTCGTGCTGTGTTGTGTGGAGGGCCATTATCGAGCAGGTCGAACAACAAACACACACACACACACACACACACACACACACGCGCGCGCGATCGCAAGGTCGACACATCAAGCATTGAACAGGCTGTAATACACGAAACCGCACAAAAGATGGATAGAACTCTTCGCCCGAGGCTGGTCGACTCGTCTCTTGCACTCTTTGCTCCTGATGGCCACCGCAAAGTTGGCAGGTGACCAGTGCGTGAGAGGCGGGACGGACAGTAACGGTGAGCATGACGGGCTTCAGCAACCAGCAACGCGCACCCGGTCGCGAAACAGGCCGGCCAGAGAAGCCCGCGCAAAAAAGAGAATGGCCGGCCCGCAGGGCAGCGGCGGCAAAGAAGAAACGAGCAGGGCACAGGCCCTCAGCACGCTAGACGCGCCAGATCATAGCGTACCTTTAATTTTGTGATGTGGTGGGTGGTTGATCTTGCGTCGACCACGCCCGCCTGGTCTGCCCATATAAAGACCAGAAGCCCCGCC
>FQSS02000560.1:24806-36741 GCA_900128795.2 Malbranchea cinnamomea | reverse complement strand
CCCAAGAACGCCGCGGCCAAGAAGGAAAAGACCACGACCGTGAAGAAGGAGAAGGCATCTTCCACCAAGAAAGTCTCTGCGAAGCCCACTGGCACCAAGAAGGCGGCCACGGCCAAGAAGGCCGCAACCGCGAAGCCCAAGGCCAACATCACCAAGCAGCGCAGACCTCCTCCGGTATGGTGTTCCTCGTTCTATTTCCGACCGATTCTTCCCGTCTGACTGGCTTGAACTCCTCTAGGCTCCGGCTGTCGTCGACCGTCCCACTGTCCTCGGAAAGACCAAGTCGGGCCGCATCACCAAGTCAACGGCACCACCGCCGCCAGCCAAGAAGGCTGCCACATCCCGCAAGGGCAGGTCTACGGGCGGCGAAAAGAAGACCGCTACCGCCAAGAAGGCCGAAGCATAGTTTCTGACCGCCGTCCTTCGTTCGTGGCTACTTGATAATCCCTTGTCGCCGTCGTTTTCGCGTTATGTGTGTTGTGAATATGCGCCGGCCGTGACCCTCTCGTTCGACCTTTCTCCCTTGTTCGTTTTGCCTCTCTCCGCCCTAAACTTACCTATTCGCATTCCTCCGATCGGTATAAGCGAGAGCCTGGTCTCTCTCCCCTCACGGTGAACGACGATGAACGTCTCTTGCAACTAATAGCTTTGGCCTTCTTTTCCTGATATTCTGTTTGCTTACTTGCTTTTCCACGGGGTATGGATGGCGTCGAGGTGGGATGGGATGGATGGCACTGATGTCTGCGTTCTTTCTTTCCATCATTCTATGTCTTGACTTTGGTTGTTTCCATGTTACCGCACCTATTCAACCATAACCAGGAATATGGATGTACTTGTGTTTCTTGCTTTTTTTGTCTTTTTCTTTTTGGTTACTCTTTGCAAGTCGCGCAGTTTGAGGTCTCTACCATTGCCTTTCGTTGCCGACTTGGCCGAGATGGGTTGACTGTGAATATGTAAGTTGGAGAGGAAATCGTCTGAAATCAAAGCGCCTCATCTCTTGATCTACACCGGATGTCTGGTGGTCGACTTTTCGGTGCAAAGCAAAAGGAGGTTAACAAGCAAGTGTGCCGAGTCAGCTCTCCCACGTAATGCTGCCCTATCCGGGGAGGAGAGGGCAAAGGCAGAAAAAAAAGGAGGCAGTCCAGAGCGGGTGACGCAGACGGGTGGAGCATGGGTGAGCCAGGGAAAGAAAAAGTGTGGCTTGAGCCGTGTCGGAGAGTAGACGACAAGACCCAGCTAAGCCGCCGACGGGAGATTGCGTGGATCAAACGATGACCTGGCTACGCAGCAAGGTCCGTCCGGAGGATATCCACGACGCTCAGGGAGAAGGGAAAAAAAAAAGCCAAAAGGGCGCGAGCAGATCCTCCCTCCCGTCGCGTGTTCGGAAGGGGGCTGGGCTCGATGCCAGCAAGACTTGGAGTAGGCTGCTGCTGCTCTCACAGAACACAGCATTAATGGGATTCTCTCTGACTGGCGTGCCACAAAACCACATGGCTACCTGTTCAGCCCTATAATAATAGTAATTGGATAACTGTATATGTAGACTTCCGAAATTCGCAGCGTCTAGTGTCCCTGGCACTTGTATATCATGCACTTGCTGATGGTGTGTCCTTGAAAAAGTTTCTTAGTCTTAACCACGCCATCAAAGGGACACCTTTCGCTCCCTCTCTCTCTGTCCACCAGTGTATCGGGATTTATTTTTTTTTTCCCTTTCTTTCTCCACGGGCCGTTGATATTACTCTTTGTCTCTAATTTTCCTTTTTTTTTTCTTTTCTGATTTGCAGCGATAAATTTGGCCGTGGGGGTGGTTGTGGCTCGTGCTATTGCAACTCAAGACGACAAGCAGCGAGACAAGATCGAGCCAAGCGTTGTCCAGTCCGTCCGTCCACTTTGCTCCTCCTCCCTCACTCGCTCTCACTCTCGCTCTCTTCCCTCAGACTCCTCCCTCACTCCCTCCCTCGACGACAACCTCTTCCGCGAACCTCGACTTAGCAGTCCTTCTTTTGCTTCCTTGCTCTCTGGTCTAGCTAATCCGTTTGCAGCAGACCCTAATATGCCGTCCGCCCCCTTCGTCCCTTCACGTGCCTTGTCGCTGTAGGCTCGTCCGCCGTCAACCCCGATCGCCTACTACATCATCAACCTACGGGGACCCCTACGCCCCGACAGACACAGGCAGATGCCTTGGGAGGGAGCGGAATTCTCCTGAGATCCCCCCGTCTTCGACTCTGAGTGTGCTGGACTCATACTCAAACCCGCTTGTTTGGCCAGACTGGCCTGTCCGCATCCATCCCCTTATCCCTCTCTCTCCCTCCCTCTCTCTCTCTTTCACTCTCCCTTTATTTTTTTTTTCTGCCTCTCTCCCTCTCTCTCTCTCCTTTCAGCCGCGGGGGGGAGGGAGTGGGCAACGGAACGACTGAACGAAACCAACGAACAGACGAGTAAAGGGGAACGAACAACAGTCAGCCACTCGTACAAAATTCTAGCACACTACGACTACGATTGAAGATTCACCACCTCCAACCATGCCCTCCGTCACCATCCCGGAGGCACGCCGCACCGAACAGCTTCGCTCTAGTCCGGGCTCCCCCCGGACCCATATCGCCCAGCAGTCCCGCAAGCCCTACGACAGGGAGCAGCCATCCTCCATCGGCAACGCGTTTGTCTGGACGCAGACGAACGATGCAAATGGGGATCGTGGACACGGAGATCCGTCGAGTGACGGCTTCCCCAGATCGGGGAGTCTGCATCCAACTGCAAAGATGAACGGTGTGACTGCGGCAAGTGCTGGTTCTAGTGGGAGAGGAAGGTCACAGTCCAGAAACGGTAGTCTGTTTCCCCTGGAGGCCTTGTCTGAGCAAGGTAACAGCAACAGACACCTGCCAAATGGATGGACGGTCTCTTCACCTGAGGACGATGACGACGACCAGCATCATGATGACTGTCACCATCAGCCACTGGTCAACGGAGTTTCTGACCACCAAACAGGAACGTCAGTGGTTAATGGCACCGACACATCGTCCCGGCGACGCTCCCCCAGCCCCAGGACTACCGTGAACGGCGACCATTCATCAACATCAGACGACCAGACATCAGCCGACATCACCCCTCAGACTTCTGTGGCTCCTTCCCTTCCCAATGGACAGACACCTTCCAAACCCAACGCCTTTTCCTCCTCCTCCTCCTCCTCCCCCTTCAATAACAACAACCATCACAATAACAGCGGCAGCAGCAGTAGCAACAACAACAACAACAACGACAACCATCAGTCAGAGCGCTATTATCCATCGATGCCCCGGCAGCACTCGCCTTCTCCCGCTCCGTCATCCGCCCTAGAACGTCCAATCAGCCCGACTTCGTCTGCCCACGCGCCGCTCCGCTCGACCCTGCAAGTCCCCAAGTTTACTCCTGGCCGCAAGAACAGCCAGGCAAGCCACCACCATCATCCTCCTCAGCCTAACTATCCCTCCGTCAACGCGGCCAACCCCTCTGAAGACACCCTCTCGACGAATGATCGCTTCTCCTCCGACCGTTTCTCCACCGACCGCTTCTCGTCCTCTGCTTCTGCCGGTTTGCGACGCGCATCCCTCAGCCTGGCGCGGCGCGCGCCGCGGCCGGGCCAGTCGGACACCCACCTCGACGAGGCACCGCAGGACGAAGAAGCAGCACGATGGACAGAAACGATCAAGCACAAACGGGCGAGCAAACGGAGGAAAAAGGAAGAAGAAGATGATGATCGTGTCATGGTCGGCACCAAAGTTGATCAGAATCATGTCAATTGGGTCACGGCGTATAATATGCTCACGGGTATCCGGTTCACGGTGTCGAGGACGAATGCCAAGATGGATCGAGAGTTGACGGATGCAGATTTTGAGGCTAAGCATAAGTTTTCTTTTGACATGTAGCGTTTCCCTTCCCTCCCTTTTTTGTTGCACTATGCCTTGCAACTCTCTTGGATACTGACTGATGGCAAACCTAGAACGGGTAACGAGTTGACGCCCTCTGCCAAGTACGACTTCAAATTCAAGGACTATGCCCCCTGGGTGTTTCGCCATTTGCGTGCAAAATTCCAGCTCGACCCTGCGGATTACCTGGTGTCGTTGACGAGTAAATACATCTTGTCGGAACTCGGGTCCCCTGGTAAAAGCGGGAGCTTTTTTTACTTCTCTCGAGATTACAAGTACATCATCAAAACCATCCACCACGCTGAACATAAGTTGCTTCGGCGGATTCTGCGCGACTACTACCACCACATTGAAAACAACCCCAATACTCTGATCTCCCAGTTCTACGGCCTGCATCGTGTCAAGATGGCGTATGGCCGGAAGATCCATTTTGTGGTGATGAACAACCTTTTTCCGCCGCATCGGGACATCCACCAAATGTTCGACCTCAAGGGCTCGACGATTGGGCGAGATTTCCGTGAGGATGATTTGGAGAAGAACCCGCGGGCGACTCTAAAGGATCTGAACTGGCTGCGGAGAAATCGACACCTCGAGCTGGGACCCATGAAGCGAGAGGTCTTTTTGGCTCAGCTGAAGCGAGACGTGGCCCTCCTTCAGAAACTCAAGATCATGGACTACTCGCTGCTAATCGGGATCCACAATGTGGAAAAGGGGAACGAAGAGAAATTGCGTGATCGAACGCTGCAGGTATTCCAGCCCGGAGCGGAATTGAGCGAGGATCAGCAATCACATCTTCTCATGCGGACTCCTTCCCGGCTTGAAAATGCTCGAAAGGCGCGAGAATTGCGGGAGATTATTAAGCGGGAGAAACCGGTGCCCATGGAGCAGACTACGGCGAAGATGCCGGACGAGATCCTTGATGAGCGGAAGAACCACGTCTTTTACTCGGATGAGGGCGGGTTCAGGGCCACGCATGAGAATGGCGAGCCTGCGCAGGAGATATACTATCTTGGCGTTATTGACTGCTTGACTCACGTAAGTGGAACTGGACCATCTTATGAGGGGAATGTGACGCTGACGAGGTTTTCGGAATATGTCCTTAGTATGGCTTTATCAAAAAGGCAGAACACTTTTGGAAAGGCTTGTCCCATAACCGAAACCAGATATCTCCCATACCACCACAAGCGTACGGGGAACGATTCCTCAATTTCATCACTGGCATTACCAAGTCGAAAGAAGAGGCAGAACGAGAAGCCCAAGAGCAAGCCGACCGGAAATCCAAGTCCCAAGATGCTCGACGGTCGTCTGTCGAGAAGTTTATGGAAAAGGCTCAAAAACAGGTCGCAAAGTCCTCTAAGACGCTCGCAGAAGATCCGGAGCCGCGAGAACGCGTCCTGTCAACCATCCGCACTGCTGGACCCGATCTCACCGGCAGAGACGGAGCATCTACCCTGCCCATTGTTCAAGAGGCTGGCGAGGGATCAAGCGGCAAGGGTGAGCCTGAGCCTGCTTTGAGTGGCGTTGCTAACGCTGATCGAAACCCAGCTGCAGCCCGTCCACACACTCCGCATTCCGTTCGCACGTCAACGGCCCCGTCTGGACGGTCCCCGACATCTCCGCCGACTCGCCTGAAACCTGATGCTGCAAACTCGGTGAGCATGACCCCTAGGGGAAAAGGCAAAGAGAGGATGAGGGGTAATGCAAACGAGAGAGACAAGGGTCTGCCGATGTTACCTAATGGTCCTCCGCCCCCGCCTCCTACTACTACTACCGTTCATCCTCACAGCTCTTATGTCAGTTCAAGATAGATACCTCTCTGGCCTTGCTTTTTTTCTTTTTCTGAGCCTTTTTCCTATCGTCTTATTCCTCATTGCAAGTTGCTTTGCGCCGAACTCTCCTGGCTGGAAGGGAACTCGAGGGAAGGAAGACACGAATTCATCCTATCCTGTCTTTCTTTTGTTGTGTAACTGTACTCTATGCCATTCCTATCGTCATCATCATCATCATACCTAGATTTCTATCTCTTTTGCAAAGCCTGTTGCTTTTGTGCTTGCCAAGTTCTGTGTGCGTCTGTTTAAGCTTGGCCGCCAGTCCGTTGACTGGACTGAACTGGGGCTATCTGATCGATATCCCACATCTCCTTTGTCTTTTTTTTTTTGGATTGCCGTGCAGTTGACTGCTATCTGTCTACCTTACTCTCCTTTTTTTGTTGTCTATCTGTCCTTTTTTGCAAGCAGGTGGCTTGTTCATCACCTACATTCCTAGCTTAGCAGGCCCACCCCACATTGCATTATGCCAGTACACTCTCACACTCTCTTCCATTCCGCTTTTTTTTTTGCGTGGGTACTCCAAGTACCTTAGTTTTTGCGTGTTTTGTTGTTGATTCGAAGGCTTTGATTGTTGCATTGCATTCCTGCATGCTGAGTTGGGCATTCTTGGCATTCACTCTTTCTGTCTTTCTCTTTGTTGTGATCTTTATCTTCTTCTTCATCTTGTTTTGTTTGGCTGACATACTTAGGTTACCTAGGGTATACAGACATGCATATGGATGTATGTGGTGTACCTACATATGCTACATCTGTAGATAGAGAGGTACAAGCACAGCTTGTGACTTGGTGCGCGGAAGGAAGACGAAGGTAAAAGGAGAAGAAGGAGAAGGAGAAGAAGAAAGGAGGGATTGAAGAGCCCACTGCGTGGGAATTCGTTCGATGCATATTGTTTGTCCATCTTTCATTGTTATGTGCCTGTGTTGAGCTATGTAAGATGCCTTGACAGAGGTAGAGTATGGAGCGAAGCACTTGGGTCTTATAGGAGCGATAGGTAGAGAATCGATGATTGTCAGAGTGTGTAATCTTTTCGTCGATTCTAGTAGGCAGCACAAAGGATCCTCTTTGAGAGGAATGACATCATAGCTCTGGTGGTTGTATACTGAATGAAAGTACTGTCCTGTCCTGTCCTGGTGTCCATAGTAGATATTTATTGAAAATAGGCTCGTATATCCCGCTGCTGCTGAAATAGAGCGCTTCTAAGACTAATAACCCTTTCATGCCGGTTCAGAGCCTGAATAAACCCTGTCTCCAGAATCCTGCTGCTCGTCGTACAATTGTAGCTTTTTCAAAGCCTCCCGGGCATCTGCATTGGAGATCTCTGGCAAAACCTGATCAATATCCATCAGCTTATGGATATGTGATGATAGCTGAAGCTGTGCAAAATCCCGCGTGATCCAGAGTATATATCAGAGTCAGTCTCATCAATCTCTGGATCCTTACGAGCTTTTTGAAAGCACTTTTGAATTGTTTCCATCTTCAGATTAACCTCCCAAGCCTGAACTCTCCATCGAATAGCTTTCAAAACATTCATTGCAGAAATAGGATCTCGGCCAGTTTCATATTCATGAAGCATATATAAAATCCACTGCCGTTTCCAATAGGCTTTCCACGTACGAATGATGCCTTTCATCCATGCCTTTCAATTATAGCGCCATATGAGATTCAAGTTGTTGATATTATTCCAGCAGTACGAAAAGCTCGAGGAGATTTGGCAGTGCCAATATACCAGATTGGAAGTCCTTGGGATCCATCTGCATTAAGCAAAATGAGCTGAGATCCTTGCTTTCTCTTTTCTTTTTCCAGGAAGCTTATCTGGGACTCGCTTCGAATAGAAGGGTCTCATCACAGTTGAATTGATCTCTAAGGATAGGCACTCGGAGCTGTCGTATAGTCATCTCTTCAGAGAAATCTTGCTGATCCTCCTTTTTATAGCCTTCCGAGACTGAAAATTGTCAAGCCAGCCATTGCTGAAAGTTGGCATTTTCATTCCCTCGTACACTGAAAGATTCTTCCAAAAAAAAATCTGGGCCTTCTCTCGTATGATATCACCAGTTATTGCTATAGAACCTTCAACTCGTCGTATCCACTCGTACAAGGCCTCTTCAAGCTCAGGCCAGCGTTCAGGTCATCGTCGCTTTGAATTCAGATAAGGATGATTGCTAGAGTCGAGGTAACTGTATCGGGAGGAGAGGATCTCAGAGATAGAGGAGGAGGATATTGGCCGGTTGTAGGTTGACTGAAACCACAGCTGGAGGTCTTTATTCAAGGCATTTGGACAAAGTCTACGCTGGGCATGGAGTGCTGCCTTTTGGGCGTTGGAAATGGCAGATCTTCGCGGTATTATGGGGCGGCGTAGTAGATGGCTTCTGTATCTGCTCTAGCCATTCACCTCAATAGTAATAAGTTATCTGATGTGTTCAAGGCTACATCCGAAGAAAAATTCATCATGCGTCCACCATTACTATGCATTCAAGGAGAAACAAAAGAAGGAAAATGGAAATGAGGAGGAGGAGAGGAGAGAGATGTAATTAGAGAAGCGGTTGATGAGATTATCCCCACCCCTCCCCCAGCAAATGCAATGACGACGAAATAAAAACAAAACAAAGCAAGAAAAATAAAAAAATAAATACAGCCATATCCGAATATTCTCCCACACGGGGAAAACCGAGTTGAGGAGCGCGCGCACGCGCACTCCGCAGCACGCACGCCGTTACCGTCTGCTCTTCCGCGACACGTTCGTCGACACCTGGCTGATGCTATCACTGGGCAGTATCGGCTCGTCAAACTTGCTGCTCCTTCTCGACCGGCCCGTGCTGGATCGCGACTGCGACCGCCGTCGCGAGTGCTGGGAATTCGCGTGCGAATGCGCCGCCGTCGCCTTGCTCCTGCTCGTGCGGCGCGACGCACGGCTCTGGCTGTCGTCGTTGTCGCGGGCAGGTGGGTTGAAGTCGACGTCGTCAAAGTAGACGGTGCTACCGCCGTCGACGACGCTTGCGGGGAGCGGCACGTCGTGTGCCGATCGGTAGGATTTGATGGATTGCTGGCTGGCGCTGATGACAGTTGCGGCGTAGTCGTCACGGTCGCGGTCGCGGTCGCGGCGGGAATGGCTGCTGGGAGCAATGCTGTGGCTGACGCTGTGACGGCGGCTGCTTCGGCTGCTGCTGGCGACACTTTCGGTGCCGGCGACGGAGGGCGGGAGTGGGATGTTGCGGGCGGTATGCGTGGCGGAGTAGATTGACGGCGTCGGGGTTGCGCCGTTGCTCTTCCTCGAGTGATAACTGCCGATTTCGCTGACGGTAGCGACGGATTGAGCGGACTGCGAGTGGCGTGATGAGGGACGACGGCTGGGTTTGATGGTGGACGAAGAGTAGACGCTCGCTCCGTCGCTTTCGCGCCGGCGTGGCTTGTCGACGAAGCTGCTGATAAAGGTGCTTGGGCTGCAGGGGTACATGCGGTGGTATTCCGACATGTCGTCCGGGGAAACCCCCTCGATGGCGCGGATGGGAAGATTCATCTCGGAGCCCGCGCTATAGACGATACTGCCGGTCGTGGAATGCCGTCGCGGCTCTTGGTACTGCGGTTCTTCTCCCACTGCTCCCCCACGCAGGCTCTGCGCGGCGGTTCCCAGAATCTTCGAGGCCGTTTCCAGTCCCTCGAAGATCGAGCTTGCCTTTGGATTCTTCGACAGTGCACTGCGCGCGTAGTCGGACATGGGCGCTGCTTCGATCGCTCGGTACTGCTCAGGCATCGCCTGATTGGCCAGAGACGACGTGGGTGACGCTTCCGAGTATTTTGGAGGTGGCACCTCGGACTGGACATCACCTTTGCACACAGCATAAGCAATGGCAGCACCTGCTGCTGCACCGATCAGAGTGCTGACGACGGCCTTGGCTCCCGTCAGATTGTTTTCCTTCGGAGGCACCTGAAGCTGCGTTGCGGGTGGAGCTGGGTTGATGGTTGGTCTGGGTCGATCTTCGAGTCCTGTGGTATGCCTCGATCTGTGACTAACGGTTGACTTGGCGACCGAGCCCACCTCGGAAGGTGGTGATGGCTCACGGGTCGCGACGCTGCGTGACTTGACAGAGGACGCTTTGGACACCACGGAGCCGTTCTCGATCGCTGTCAGCGATTTGTCGCTGGAGCGAGACTTATTGCGTGAATAACTAGGACGATGGACTGCTTCGATGCTGTTGCCGTCAAAGTCAATCACGGCAGCGCTGTAGTAGTTCTGCTCTGTATCTCTCAAGCATGGCTCGCCGTGGATCTTGCCGCCAGCCTTGAGGGCAGCGATAAAAAAGCTGTTGACCGCCTCTCGTGAGGGCGCCGGGAAGGCTACGTGAGCCGCGGTAGCAGGAACGCTGCACCACCGTTAGTACGCGAACGATTGGCTGGGCATTCTGTCAAGAAAACGAGGATATACCCTGGCCGCTCTTCAGAGATCCAAAAGTCCGCCGGTTCGCCCGGTTCGGAACCAAAACCAACCGAATTATCATGGCGACCGATAAATCGGTACCCGAGGGGCTGAAGACATGATAGAAAGAAGGAGGTGGAGGTGGGGAGGTGAGAGACGGTGAGAGTGAGATGCGAGAGAGGCATTGCCGTCGCTCTGAAGGGAGACGTCTTAGTTCGGAAGAAATAGGGGGGGAGAGAGAGAGAGAGAGAGAGATAGCAGCGGTAAGCTAGCTATGCCAGGCGTATGGTAGCACGGCGAGCGGCAGAGGTGAAAGTCAAGGCAATAATTCCATGAATTTTGTGTCTAAATAAAGACAGAGACCGAAATATGGGTTTCCAAGCTGTGCTACTTTGTTCTCAAGTAGCAGAGGCAAGTCTGATAAATAGTAAGAAAATGACAGAGAAGAAAAAGTCAGATGGTTGAGACGGACAGTTGGGCTTAAGAACCAGCCGTATGCCTCAACCCAAGGCGTCGGCAGAATGAACGCAGGGCAGCCGTACACGGTCGTGTCTCAGCGCAGAGATGTCTGGCTGGGTCCACGGGGCAGCGTCTCAGCAAGGCAAGCAGCAGAGAAACCAGCCAGCGACATGCAGCAGTAATTAACCGCACAGATGCCTTTCGATATCCCGCATGTTCTCGTGTGAAATCATAGAGTGCGAACAGTGAAGCAAGATAGCCACGGCGAAGAAGAGACGGCCAGGTGTAAGTGGGCAGTTCTCTGCCCGCATGGCCAATAAGGGCGATGCGTGTGTCGGTCCATCAGACACTGGTGCAGCAAGGGAGCATCACCGATCACCCCAGAGGGAGCCAGAGACGCCTGCGCACGAATAGGAGACGGACACTCTGGGGTCCATCAGTGCCTGACACTCGTCTTCTTGTCACAACGATGTCGTCAAGGCCAGGAGGCAATTGCCAGTCAAGCTCCATCGCCCCACTGCCTTGTTGGCACCTTGATCGCGGACAAAACCTCGTCGGCTTTTGCCAGCGTCTTCCCCTCAGTCAGCATCACGGTCCTGTTCCCCGAAAGAAGACCTCGTCGGTCGTTGGTGAGAACCATGATGGCTCAGACAGAGAAAGGTCGCATCTGCTTCCTGGCTGCTGGAGAGTGGACCAAAGCCATACTACTACAGCCAGAAGTGCTGCTCGGAAAAGCCGAAGCAACAGCAGTCAGCGACCAGAAGAGAGGGAGAGACGGAAGAGACACGGAAGACCGCGAGAATGAAGCCCCTCCCCCGATGGGGCAACCAATCACAGAAAGAGGCTAAGCGGAGGGCTTCATCTTTCTGCGTCCGATTCTGGCATCTTCCCGGTCTTCTCTCGATCTTCTCGTCTCTTCGTGGTCTTTTCCTTTTCCTTCTTCTTTTCGGGGACTGGCGACTCGCTCGTCTTCATCATCGCTCCTGAATCCATTCCGCTTGCTCAAATCAATCTCCTCCACTGTCACAGTTGTATGTTTGTCCTCGTCAATATACTCTGCCTCGTATTCCACCGGGGGAGGCTCTGTGATGCCAACTCCGTACTTTGGTCTGATGGCTCGGTGTGCAAATCGTAATAATGGCCAAAGCTCGGCCCTCACTTTGCATTCTAAATAATATGTAAATAACTCATCCCGAGACGCAGAGTTGGAGTCTGAAGATCGTCCGTCGCGGATTGCAGACTCGTCGACATCAAGACACACTGTATATAAATCTGCAGGCGTTCGCATGGTGGCTTTCTCTCCCTTCGTCTCTTTTCTCGGATGTTTTTTTTTT
>FQSS02000560.1:14051-24756 GCA_900128795.2 Malbranchea cinnamomea | reverse complement strand
TGGGCTTGCGCTGTGCTTGGGAAGGGGCATAGTAGTATCTCACAGCTTTGTTGGAACACTACAGCGTTGACATCCAGACAACACACGGTCAAATGCATCATTTTTCGTTCTTTACCCTCAACGACAGGCCACCTATTGGCTGCGGCTTCAGACTACGGTAAAGCCAGCCCAGAATGATCAATAATCTCGAGCGCCTGGGCTTGTCCAGAATCGTAGGGGACGAGACCGCACATGCTCCTTCATTTGATTCATCCGGTGATGGGACAGCCATGTGTTGCTCGTCGTATTCTTCTCTGCGAAAAGCATCTTGCTGTGATTATTCATGTTCTCTCTGGTCGGAATCCTCGACTCTGGCAAAAAGCGGAGATTAGGTGAGTGCGGCTCAGCAACAACCAAATGAACCGAAATGAAGATTAGCTGGGATTGTGGAGATAATCAATTGTCGCATCGAGCTTAACCCGCCCACAACGCCTCAGCGCAGCGCCGTTCAAAACGCAAAGTCAACGTGCTAGCAGGGATGTTCACCACCACACAGCCAAACACAGCCTGTGGTGAGAACTAGGCTCAGGCTTAGTGAGATTCGACATTTACCATGCAGTGCTCGAGCCGCGTCTCCATGGCCTGGCGAGAGTGGTGGTGGGAATGGTGGGACGGAGGCTGAAGCGCCCGAGTCAAACACTGCGTTTCCTCGTGGGCTCAAAATAGATTGTCGCTCATTTGGTTCTTCCTGTGCTTTTCTTCTTGTTCCTGGAGTCGCTCGTTTCGTTTTTCTTTTAAAAAAAAAATCTTGATCGACCCTTATTATTCGCTGTTTGTGCGCCTCTGCGTCAATTGCTTCGTGCACCGTAGGCAGCACAGGAGAGAAGGGGACAGGGGCCCCGATTTGAGACTGGCCACCATGGCGTGTCTGCGGACGACGTCCTCGTTGTCGTCTGCTGCTGCTCTTTTCTTATTCCTCTCATCATCCCTTGCGCAGCAAGATACGTACCCTCCCGAGTTCAACGGGTGGTATCTCTCGCCGTCTGCTGGCACCACAGTCCGTAAGCGACGACCACTTGCCCATTTCCTGCTTGCTCTTTTGCTCCATCGCGACCGGTGTCAATTGGGAATCGGAGAGAACATCGTAGCAACCAGAGGAGACTAACCGCCAGTGTAGCCGTTGCGGTCTCTTGCGTTGATGGCTTTGAATACGTCACGTCAGGCTCATACGTGAACTGCTGTAACGCGCAGGATGAAACCTGCCAGTTTGCAACCAGGTGCGATGGCTCCACGATTGTATACGCGAACGGAGTCGGAGTCCGCTGGTAGGTCTTGTCTTCTGGGGTTTTATATGACCTCTGGTCAGCGTGTAGACGATCGCTAACGGTGACGACGCAGCGCAACCGGCCTGTCGTGTTACAGCTTGACGTTATTCCAGACGTTTCCTGCGGGAGAACCGCGTTACACCGATGTCTTCTGCGCAGACGAATGGGACGCTAATACCATCTATCGATTTACTCCAACATCCTGTCGGTTGCGACCTTTTCTCTGCTCGATCTGATGGATGTGTTGTGTGATCCCTCTGGCTGACTTGACGCTTTGCTGTTGATAGCGGACGTTGCAACCTCCGCGGTGACAACCGAACCCCCCAAGGTTGGCTCTGAGACCACCGACTTCATACCAACTCCCACCAGCACACCCTCCAGCCCCCCTGATCCTGAAGACGACGATGGGGGCATGAGCGCAGGCGCCATCGCAGGCGCCGTCGTCGGTCCCGTCGTCGGCGTTGCCCTGATCGCCGTCATCCTCTGGCTCCTGCGCCACAAGATCAAGGGCCTGTTCGGCTCCAGTCCCCAACCGCAGTACGAATCCACGCAGCAACAGGATCAGCAAGCAGCGCCCGTGGCTGGAGGAGCCTACCACGACGACGTCAAGCAACACCCCCCGGTTTACGGGTACTATGGATCGCCCAAGCAGACGGAACCATCCGAATTGGACGACACGGTGCGCTCATCGGCCATATACGAGCTCCCTGCTCCTGTCGAGCCTCAACGGCCCGTGAGCCAGGAATTGCCCGCCAGCAGTGTTTTGAGCCCTACGAGTCCCGTAGGGTATCCGGGACCGAGCCAGACATCGTCCCCATGACCATAGATCCCAATCAGTCCATCGCGTCGCTGCAAATATGTACCTACTCGTTGATGTGTCTCCATATATCCGTTCGTGCGTGATTTCCGAACGAACAGATACCCCTGATTACAGTGGATACGGTACGGATTAATACCTCGTTCATACTTTTCCTACTCATTTCCCTAATGCTCTCTATCCGGGTGAAGATCTTGGTGTTTCCGCCGTGTGGAGCCTCTGCTGGGCTTCCATAGTGACTACCTGTGCTGTCTGCGTTCATGCGATTATCGTTGTCATCCTTCACGTATCTGATAACACGTTTATGCCACAGTTTCTTTCTTTGAATTTTTACGACATACATGTGTTTCCCGTTTAATGGAATGTGGGATTGTGGTACCTACTACCCTTCATACCTCGAATTTTTCAGGCATGGCTGGCTCGTACGTGTATAGATAATGAAAAAGGGTTCATTGAAACTGACTACATGAAACTGAACCCACCCTTCCCCAAGCCGGGACATCAAACAGACCCCTTTTGAGAATCACAAAGAAAGCACCTGCTGAGTCCTGACATACGTCGATATACCCCTGGAGAAATTGACATCAATAACTCCGCGGAACAAATTTCTCAACGAGTACTACGTACTTGCCAGCTTCCTTTGTCCTGAAGATACCCATTCTCCTATGTAAACATGGAGAGCAGAAATCTTGCAGTTGACCCTGTCATTGCAAAGAAACGCTTTAGTATCACGTATTGAAGGATAAAACCACCCAGGCTGAGATTTGGCTAAACCCCCCTTTCCCCGAGGTATCCGCCTACCGTATTCCGTTCTTATGGCAATTTTGAGGAAAGGCATTTTGCGCCAGTGGCAATCTATGGGATGCTCAGGCATGCTGCATACAGCCCTAGATGGACTGTCCAGCAGAGGCACCCAGCTTCTAGATGCTCATACACGAGGTCGCATGACGGTGAGGTCATCGCTTCCTTGACGTACTATGGCTTGGTAAGTCCACGGGTCGTCACCATCAACGTCTCGCCTCCAAACCCAGGTTGGGGGTAATTACCGGGGCCACCTACTAGACATCTTTTCGAGGACTTGTTACGCGCAACTCAGAGAAGGCGGGTTAGACCGTAGAGTATCTATAGACTGGCGTTTTTGTCTTTCATTGTAAGGGATTCGACGTCTGCAAGCATACGACGGTACAAAATGGCGTGTTGCATGGCCAAGCTCTCCACTTGCATCAGCTCGTGCTGTGTCTACGCTGATATTCAAAACTACATAATTGGATACACTTGCTTTTCTTCGGATCAGGACCTGTGCTGCTTGCACAGGGACGGACCCCCCACCCCCCAAAGCAGCACCACTCGGACATTCCCATCACCAACAACTGTATTCAACCAGGTTTCTGAGATCCAGTAATCCCAAATATGTACACGAAAAAGCGGTCCTCCCGCCTGCGGCACGAGAATGGCAGCAGCATGAGCAAAGCCCTCAAGTAGTGCGGAATCAACGATTCAACATGATGCTGTTTACACAAATCATGAGTCTCCATGTCCCAAACACTGGCCTGCAAAACAATTCGTTTCTACGCAGATACTAATGAACTGTGGAAGGCGTCAGTCTTGGTGCACCTGAACCTGCCACTAGTACATAGTACCAAGTACATCTACTAGTACTGTAGTAGGAGCGGCGTCTGCACCTTGTTACTGCTATAGTATAATGAGAAGAAGACAAAATGAGCGCTCATGTTAGACGAGGGTTCCAGACTATAGAAGATTTGAACGTCTGTCACGTCAAGGACGTCAACTGAGCTTTCTCTGATGTTGGAATGGTCGAGTTTGGCGGAACGGATCAGCGATTGTCCGACGCAGAGCATTACTAAGCAGTCCACCAAGGGAGCCCCTGAATCCTGCAGTCGTGCACTGCGAGTTTGAATGACATCAAGCAGCAGCCGTAGTAATATAGTAGTACTACTTGGTTAAAGTCGGGGAAGAAAAAGACACGCCCTGAAGACACAGCGCTTACATTGATACATAGAGATGTTTCAGTTTTAGTACAAGACACGACAGCCGGATCATCCGAGTCTCGTCTTGATAGAAAGGCCCAACTCAGAGAATGTACCTAAACCCGCTGGCAATCTGCACAGCAGTGGGCCCATTCTTGCCAGGTGGCTTGCCCTGATCCAACTTCGCATTCTGCCTAGCGAGATAGATACGGGTCCCAACAGCAAAAGCGATGGCGAGCGCCGAAGCAGCCATGTTGACGAGAAAGGCAGTGAGGAATCGTGGTGGGGCGTAGTAGAGGTATGAACCCCAGACTAGACGAGTCGATCCTGGTCAGTCGAGGGATGAAAAAAAGAAAGAATATGTAGGTATGCGGACTGAGGAGTGAGCTGTGAGCTTACTGTTTGGAGTGTTGCAGAGAGTATTGATAAAAGCAATAGCAGCTGCCCGTTTGATAGCTGGCTGGTTCAGACTTCCTGTAATCCAGGACAGAATTACAATGGCGGAAGAGTAAAATGAAGCTGGGAGAAGCATTATGGCAACATCTACATCCATGAGTAATCAGCCAGTGAGCAAAACCATTCTCACAGATCAGAGGGCAAAGGGGTGGCGACGTACAACGTGCAGCGATATTAACCGTTGACACGGCAATGATATTTGCAACCAAGGTAATGACAAGAGGGCCGGCAATGTGATAGAAGCGCTCTTGTGTCTATCTCGTGGTCAACATGCCTCTTTGCAATTTAGGAGGATTATTATGGGACTTACTCGATCGGAATGGAACCCATTGATAAGCATGCAGATGACACAAAGGATAAAAGGGGGCTGTCGCAGTCTCTGGTTAGCTCCTTGTTGCATTTCTATTTCCAAAAGGAAAGAAAAACCCATAACTTACCGCGGTCAATGCATAAGTGGTATTTCGATCATACCCCAAACCACCCACCACGGTTGGGAAGAAGTTGACCACTGTTCCAACGATGTATGTCTTTGGTCACCTTATTAGCCTGCCCCCCAAAAAAAAATCCAGCACAAGGAGACATACGGAATATAGAATACCCGTGAACAGCCATGTCTTTGGATCTCGAACAGTCATGACAAAGCCCTTCCAGGCAGTACTTTCCTCGGAGTTGTCGCGTTGGCCAATGTCAGATTCGATATTCCATTGAACCCACTCAGTTTCCAGCTGATTCAGGCCTATGATCCTCTTGGGGGAGTTTGGAAGAATGAATGCGAAAAGAAGCGCAAGGCCGATGGTGATAACTCCCTCAACGATGAACAGCTGGAGTGAAGGAGGAAAAAATGTCAGAACAGCTGCGGCTAAAATAAAGGAAGTTGACTAAATGCCAGAGAGTAGGACGACAGTACTATGTACGTACCCATCTCCAACCTTGAATTCCATGCACCCCGTCCAGCTCCAAGATTGCAATGGCGAAAAGGCCACCAAATGCGTTACCCAACTGGGATCCAGAATAGAGAATTGCAGTTCGAAATGCAAATTGTTTTCTGCTATAAAACAGAGAGAGAAAATAAAGAGCACCGGGGAAGAACGCCGCCTCAACGAACCCGAGGAAGAAGCGGCACGCAACGAGGCCGGCGAAGTTGTGGACAGCTGCAATTACCGCCGAGAGCCCACCCCAGACGGCCATCGCACAACATATGTACACGGCGGGCCACTTGACTTTGCCGGCGATCATGTTCGATGGGACCTGCATCAAGACTGGTGTTCAGGATCAGTATGCGTGTTCTCATTCCCTACAGGAGCACTATTTGCCTTCCTAGCGCTGGTGAGCACTTACTGTAACCCACAAATAGAATGCTCACGGTAGTCTGATACTGTACATCAGAAAGGCCAAGATCGGTTTCAATCGCCGCGAGTTTGGCACTGGCGATATTTTGTCGATCCAGATAGTTCATGATGTACATGATCACCATGCAAGGCATGATGACCAGGTCCATCTTCCACGTCGCTCGCTTGCCGAGTTTGGCATACTCCTCTTTTGAGAGCGCAGCCAGCTCGGGCGGCATGACAGGAGAACCTTCCGCATCGCGGAGGTCGAGTTTTTCCAAATTCTCACTGTGAGATACAGTGCTGTCGCGTTTCTCATCCACCATGGCTTCGCGCAAATCAGGTTAAGCTATCGGGCCTTTTTTTTCAGGGGATGTCTAAGCGATGTCCAAGCACCCAAATCTGGACAAAAGGGCATGAGAATGGAGAGGCTTGCCCTAGGCAGGGGTGGCAATGGACCGTCTTTTGAATGTTTCACCGTGTCAACAATCAACGAAAATCACCGCGGTGGTTTGATCGAGGCAATTCCTTGTTACCGCAAGTTTGGTGTGTGGAGCAACCTCTCAGTCTAAAATTCCGCACTAACCAAGGATAATCAACCGGCAGCAGTTGTCATGCTCAGAAAACACACCTTCCATAGGTAACCTGGGGGAGGATCTCCATGCCCTCAGGGGGAAAGCAACTCGTGGGGGTCTGTGCGAAGTGTGGGGGGAGGGGGACCTCTCTCGAATCTGGCATCCTCGAGCTCACGCCCCTGAATTCTATAGAAGAGGAAAAGTTGTCGGAATGACTCTTGGCTTAGGATCGTTATGATTTGCTCTAGTGGCTCTTCTACTCAGACAAAAATCGAGTGTTGATGGCAGTCAAGAGTGTGTAAAGTGTTTCTGCCACGGGAACGCTCATCCCCAGTTCTCGCGCCTTTTTCACCGGAGTCCCAAGAATGACGTCTACCTCCATCGGTTTTCCCTTCAGATAATCCGCCTGCATGCTACTGCCAATACCAGGCATTGCCATGATTTTGTCAATGAGTCTATCAATGAGATCGTACCCGATAGGAACGCCACACCGACGTGCAACGTCAATCACCTCCGTCATGAGACGGCGCGTCATCGGCAGGGCATCTGGAGATGAACTAAGCCACGATTTAGTGTCCAAGAGAGTGAGCGTGGTGAGCGAATTCCACGCAGCATTCCAGACCACCTTTTCCCAACGCTGAACTTGGATGTTTGGCACGACCTGGAAAACGGTCTTTCCGTTTCTCAACAGGCTTGCGAATGTGTCCAAACGCTGCTGTTCTAGCTGAGAGTCGACCTTTTCGTTGGGATACAGGCCGATCTGCAAGTCTTCTGAGTTGAAATGTTCCACCACTCCTGGTGACTTCTGAGCTGCTCCAACCCATGTCTTGGCAAATTGCTGTCAGAGCTTAAATCCAGCTAGGTAACTATTTGAAAAAAAAAAAAAAAAGAACATACCACACAAGAGAGAATGCTACATTCCGGAAATGCATTTCTAAAGGGCTCTTCGTTGCCAACCTTGAGAAGTGTCAGTAGGCTCTTAGATTGCAGTGGCGGTACATTTGATGAATTGTACGTACCCCGTTCTGAATGATGACAAAAGTCGTCCTGGTCGCATCTACAACCGCAGCGAATTGACCGGGGACCGAATCATGGTTGACGGCCTTATGACAGCAAACAATATAATCGAATATCTGGCCTGATTCCGCTGGAGTTTTGACAACTGAAAAGGATCGTTAGGTTGCTGGCATAAACCATAGCACAGGGCTTTAGACTTGATTCCTCCCTACCTTTGTACGGCTTCACAACGTGCTCACCATGGTTCTGGCTCTTGATTGTAATGCCCTACAATAGTTGCGCAATCAGCATCTACGGACCACTTAGGAAAGTGTCGTAGGCTAGATCCACACTAACCTTGGAAGTCACTGCTTCATAGTTTGATCGTGCAACGACTGTCAGACGCACACTGTCGGACCGATCCAGGATGAAAGCGTAGAAGGAGCCAATTCTGTTCAAGTGACGCAGTCAGCAACTCAAATTCTCATGCTGTTTTCAATGAATACAACTGACGCGCCAAGTCCATAGAGAAGAATCTCAAGTGGCTTCTCTCTTGTCATCTTGCCACGAATTCGCTTGAAGCTGGAAACTTTTTTCCTGTCGAGAGTAAAAGTACCAAGCACTATTACCCCCTAGTAGTATGGAGGTTTCCAACGGTCGCTAGGCTTCTACAGCACGGTACTTTAAACCGACGCCACGCCAACCAACGCTCAACATGCTGAAATGAGCTCGAACGTGTTCGAAGCCATTCTGTGGAGGTGGTGAGAGCGTGGGAGGTGTGTGCATCCAGCCCGACTCCCGAGAGGACAGTGCGGGGAAGCGTGGGGGTTGGATCGGCAGTTCGGCATCCGTATTCGGTCCGGCTAAGTTTAAGCCGACCAATACGCTAAACCATATGGGTAAGACTTGTACTAGATTCTAGAAGACCCCCCACGCCAACAACCCCTGTGTCCCCCCCCCACGACTAGATGGTGCGCAGCTGAGAGAGGGTGGTCAGAATTATGGGCCAAAGAAGGGCGGTTGCGAGGGCCACACTGGACATTTGTGTTTTGGAGATTGTTTGGGGAAGAAGGTGAGCGTCTGTTTTTGAGATTTCCCTCGAATGCGAAACACCGTGAGGACTCAAAACTGTGTTACTTCGTCCCCTGCTTGGGCTGTGCTTAGTTCATTCAACCGTTGTTGAACTTCATTTTGAGCCCTGTCAACAGCCAAAACAGGGATGAAGGTAATAAACGGCACCGAGATCGCCAAGCATCGTACGAGGGAGTCGTGTTGGCTGGTGATATACGACAAGGTCTACGATGTGACAGACTTCCTTGATTCCCATCCTGGAGGAGCGAGCGTTCTCCTTCGTGCAGCTGGCCGGGATGCAACAGCAGATTATGAAGAAGTCCATAATCCTGAGCTCATTGCTGAAACACTCCCTCCCTCTTCAGTGCTAGGGGTTGTCGAACCTGGGACGCTAGGCACCGAGAAGGTCGAAGAGAAGCAGTCGAATGCAACCGGTAACAAAAATGGACTATACCCTCCCCTGGGCTCCATGATCAATGTCGACGACTTTGAAGAGGTTGCAAAGAAATATTTGAGTCCGACGGGTTGGGCCTACTACTCTTCTGCTGCGGACGACGAATACAGCAAGCAAGAAAACCGACGGATATTCCGAAAGCTCCAGCTTCGACCTCGCGTGCTTCGGAACGTGGAGAGCGTGGATACTTCGACCAGCATTCTTGGTTATCATTCATCATTGCCAATTTACGTCTCCCCCGCAGGGCTGGGAAAGTATGCTCATCCTCTGGCAGAATGTGCTTTGGCCGCAGGGGCAGGAAAGGAAGGTTTGATTCAGTGCGTCCCGACGAGCCCCAGCATGTCACTTGAGGCCATCTACGGTGCCCTCGTCAGCAAAGAACAGCCGATATTCCAACAGCTGTACGTGAACAAGGACCGTTCAAAAGCCACTGCGTTGATTAAGCGGGCCCTCAGTCTGGGGGCGAGAGCTCTGTTCATCACGGTGGATTCGCCTGTGCTTGGAAAGCGTGAGAGGGATGACAGAGTAAAAGGCGAAGCGACGACTGGCGCTCTCCCAAAAGCACCACCAACAGCCAGTCGGAGTCAACCTGGTGTTGCCAAGGCGGCAAGCAGCGGTCTCCTGAACCCAGCCTTGACGTGGGATGATCTGGACTGGATCAGGGAGGTTTCCAAAGGCCTTCCTCTGGTCTTGAAAGGTATTCAAACGGTGGAGGATGCGATCATGGCGTATCAGGCTGGCGTGGAAGGGATTGTGCTGTCGAACCATGGAGGCCGCTCACAAGACACGTACGCTTCCCCTACCATTCTTCACAAGGCCAAAACCGTTCGCATTACTGACAGTTGGTTGCTCTTCATAGCGCTCAAGCGCCAATGTTGTGTCTCCTCGAGATCAGACGGCACGCGCCGTGGCTGATCGGGAGTCGGATGCAGATCTTTGTTGATGGAGGCATCAGACGAGGCACGGACATTCTCAAAGCCCTTGCCCTGGGTGCGACGGCCGTTGGGTTGGGACGACCGTTCCTCTACAGCTTGACAGGAGGCTATGGGGAGGATGGGTTCAGAAGAATGGTAGAAATACTGCGGAACGAGTTGCAGTCTAACATGGCGTTAGCCGGAGCCAGCTCGATCACGGAGATTGTGCCGGAAATGGTGAATACGAAACGACTGGAGTTGGAAGTTTTCGATCGCCCAAAGTTATAGAAGAGGTAATTCCAATGTCGAGACTGTACATTCAATATTATCTAAATTGTCGCTTGAAGCATCTTGAGCGTTTTTCGCTTTCTCGAATATCTTGGAATCGGATTTTCGTTATTCCGCCCCCTTTTTGTATCTGAACTTCCTGACCTTTTCGCTGTTGAGAAGCACGACAGCATACGACAACTGCATATTCCTACTGCGTACATTACTACTACAGAGAACGCACGTGGATTTCAATAGAAGGCCGCGTCTCGATTGAGCGGGCTACTTTTGAGGAGAAAGAAGTTAGAGGTCGAAATTCCACTACATTTTTTCCACTATGCATGTACCCACTCTCCTGGCACTGCCTTGCGTCGATCTTCCGATGGAGAGTCGAGGTTCACGCTGATACTCGAACATGGTTCAAAGCAGGGCGCATCTTAACATCACTACTCCGTGGGGGTTGAAGCGAAATGTCCTCGTCGTAGTGTTTGGTGCTTCGCGGTTTGTCCCACTTACATAGTCAAAGAAAAACTCG
>FQSS02000560.1:0-14001 GCA_900128795.2 Malbranchea cinnamomea | reverse complement strand
GGGGGGGGGGGGAGACAAGAGTTGTACATAATATTAGTAGTGCTATATCGCTCATCGACCCCGCAGCAGATGGCGTGAGTCTCGAGTCGAGGATATTTTGAAGATGCCCCCACGCGTCTCAGTGCAAGGCTTCTCTCTTCGATGCTCGTCTGTGGGCGCCGATTCCACAGTAATAGTATCTTCATTCTGGAACCTCCCATACATAAATAGAAATACACTTGTGCTAGGCTTAGTGCTGGGTGTCTCATGCTAACATCCAATTGCATTGGCAGCTCTATTCTGCTTTTTGTCTGCCCTTTCTGACTTTCGTTGATAAACAGTCTGAATTCCGAGGAAAAAAAAATACAGCAGAAGGGAAAAGAAAAAATGGCGACGAGTCAACTTAAGACACAAGCAGGGGTTGTTTCTGGGGACCTCCCCGTTCGCGATAGTCGCCCAAAGATCAAAAGTGTTGAGTATTTTCGTGTAAAGCCCAGATGGCTGTTTGTCAAGATCTGCGATGACCAGGGCGGTTATGGCTGGGGAGAAGCCACTCTCGAGGGCCACACCCAGGCCGTGGAGGGGACTCTGGATGAGATGATTCCCAGACTGATTGGCATGGTTGCCAGGTGAGAGAAGCCCCCCCCCCAAAATCCTGAACTTTTCTCTGGGACATGGGCTAAATTGACAACCTGGGTCTGCAGTGATATTGAGCATATTTGGCAAAAGTTCTGGCGACTGGGATTCTATCGGGGTGGACCTGTGTTCATGTCAGCCCTTTCCGGGGTTGATATTGCGCTATGGGATTTGAAAGCTCGTCGTCTGGGTGTGCCAATATATGAACTGCTGGGAGGAAAAGTCAGGGACAAGGTCCAGGTCTACGCCTGGATCGGGGGCGACAGGCCCAAGGACATTGAGACAGCAGCGTATGTGCTACTAGCTTCAACCCATATATACCGTTGAATGCGACCTTTTTTTTTTCTCTTGACTGACCTCAACTTACTTTGCAGGAAAGCTCGGATCGCTCAAGGACTGAAATGCATCAAGATGAATGCCACTGAAGACGTCAACTGGCTTGACTCGCCGTCGGTTCTCGATGCGACTGTTGAGCGCCTCAAGACAGTCAAGAGCCTAGGACTTGATGCGGGATTGGACTTCCACGGCCGTCTGCACAAGCCAATGGCCAAGCAACTCGCCAAGGCCCTCGAGCCATACAGGCCTCTGTTCATTGAAGAGCCGCTGCTGGTTGAGCACCCCGAAGCTCTGAAGCAGCTATCAAATTCAACGACCGTTCCCATCGCCTTTGGCGAGAGACTGTATACTCGCTGGGACTGCAAGCCATTCCTTGAGCAAGGAATCGTCGATATTCTTCAACCAGACATCGCCCACGCAGGCGGCATCTCTGAAACGAAGAGGATCGCCATGCTCGCCGAGACGTACGACGTGGCGATTGCGCCGCACTGCCCTCTTGGCCCGATTGCCCTTGCGGCCTCGATGCAGGTTGCCCTGTCGACTCCCAACTTTGTCATCCAGGAGATGTCACTGGGAATGCATTATAATGTGGAGGCGGGGGAGGAAGACCTTCATACGTATGTCAAGGACCCGACGGTGTTTGGCATCGAGGATGGTTACGTCAAGGCGCTTACCGGCCCGGGACTCGGAATTGAAGTCAACGAGGAAGTTGTAAGGAAGATTGCGAAGGAGGCACAACCATGGCAGTGCAAGGAGTTTTACGGGCCAGATGGTGCGATTAGGGAATGGTAGAATGTAAATATGTAGTACAGCATAACTCATCGCTGCTTATATGCATAACTCTACCGACATACTACATATCGCTGTCTAAGATGGAGGTAAATTACTATATATGTATGTATTGATCAATGGCTGTCCGACTGGATCATGACTTTGAGCACAAGATTCCCATCCTGATCAGCTGGCTTGCCGGCCATCTCAAACGCCTCCCTTGCGGCTTCAAGGCTTTTGAAACGGTGCGTAACCAGTTTCTTGACATCTGGCAACGGCCTTCCCCCGGCAAGCTGAACGTCGACTTTCCCACTCAACAGATCAATGCCGTACTTGTATGTCGATGCATACCGGAAGACCCCGATCAGATCGACCTCGCGCAACGCCGCGGCTGAGATGGGCAGCGTCTGAATCGGCGTTCCCATGCCAATTATGAGAACGCGTCCACCTGGACGAGACGCCTACAGATGTATCACTGGTAGTCAGCTTTCCCATTGACCCTTTGCCACTGTCGGCTTCTCCCGCTTTCTTTGGTTGCGCAAATGACGTACGTAGATAGCAGCCTGCATGCACGGTTCGACGCCCGTGCATTCAAAGACAGCGTCGAACTCGCCAATCGGAGTCTCAGTGCCGCGATGACACTGCTGGCCCATCAAACTGGCCGCATCCCGCGCAATCTCCAGCTTCTCGTCGACCGTGGATCCGGATCGCCGCGGCATGACGACCCCTCGATCCGCGAACCCATTGTCGACCGCAAACGAGACCCGTCGGGCGTCAATGTCCGAGATGACGACGGTCTCTGCACCGTGGGCGACGAGCATCGCAGCTGTGAGGAGCCCGACGGCGCCAGCGCCTAGAACCAGGCAGGTGCTGCCCGCGGGGATTTTGGAGCGGCGGACGGCGTGGATCGCGACGCTCATGGGCTCAAGCAGGGCGCCTTCTTCCAGGGAAACGTTTTCAGGGAGTCTTTTTGTCTTTCAGTGTTAGCTGTATAGCCTACTCCGCAGAGCAACAAAAAAAAAACCCCCTCCGAGCAACAACACAAAAGCTTGTAGGCGAGGAACAACTTGAGGAGCCTATCCATGTCGCGGATGCACTTACTTGTGACACCACGCAGCAGGCTGGTTAATCACCCCCTGAAGCGTCCCCTGGAAGTGGGGGAACGACTTTGCGGAGCTCCGGAAGCGCATCTCCTTGCAGATATTGTACGCTCCCTCCGTGCAACGTGCACATTTTCCACATGGAATCCCGACTTCGATAGCGACCCTGTCGCCAACCTTGAAGACGTCCTTGGGGACAGCGTCTCCCACTGCTAGAACTACACCTGCGGATTCGTGGCCTAGAGCTAGGGGTTCCCGGACCAGGATATCCCCATTGCGGTACTGGTGGTAATAATGGAGGTCCGATCCGCAGAGCCCCGTGGCACAGACTGCCAGTTGCAGCTCGTCTGGTCCAAGCGGGGGAACCTCCCTTTGTTCCTGGAGAGCAGCACTGCCAGTCAGTATGGGCTGTACTATCGATCGTTTTGGGGGCAAAAGGGAGGGTGTCGGTGCTGCTACGTACAATGCGCAAATCTTTGATACCATGCAACACACAGGCTTTGGTGGTCTGTGTTGTTGCCATGTTGAAACTGTTGCTCTTCTTAGAGGCAGGATGTAGTAGTAACCTGTTACACTGTCTTTGTGCGTGACATGGAAAGCTCTGGCTGTATATCAGTTAGTAGTCGTTATTTTATCTGCATCTCAGTTCAGTCTCCTCGCTTCAATCAGCGGATCACTGATGCTCAACCCAAGGCCGGAGACGAGCATCGGTGGTTCGGCCGACGAGAGAAACAGCCCACTTCCATCCTCCCCCCACGTCCTGACGCGGGGCTCCCTCTCCGATGAAATGGGGGAAATGGTTGTGGGGAAAAAAAAATGTGGGACAAAGCAGAGCATCGTTTTGATCGAAAGTCATGCATTATATCACTTGTATTCTATTTTTCACCCAGAGCCTCTGACGTAGATGGATGGCATCATCGCTCGTCCACCGCACAGTTGCGTGGGGGAACATCACGTCGCGGATGACGGTGATCGATCGAATCACTACATCTTTTATCCAGCTTCATAGAGCCCGAGTGCAGTCAGGACCAGAGTACTACTTAAGAATCGAGTGAACTCGTTCGCCTTTCCGATCTGTAGTCCAACACGGAAGAGTCAAGCACCAAGACACACACATCTACGACCAGAAGATCCTCGCACAGTTACTTCACAATGGCGCTGTCATTTCCCAAGATGTTCTCCCTCGAGGGGCGAGTCGCCCTGATAACCGGGGGAACAAGAGGCATCGGGGCGCAAATGGCGATCGGCCTGGCAGAAGCTGGGGCAGACATTGTGCTGGTGCAGGTAGGAACACTTGGGACAATATACACACTTCTTGAAACCCCGTGAATGTACAGCGGGTGCTGACGCTCACTCTCGAGTGAAGCGAGACACGTCAAAGACAGACACAAAGACGAGCATCGAGGCCCTCGGGAGAAAAGCCTACGTCTACAAGGCCGACATGGCCAACCAAGCCGAGGTATCCACGCTCACGAAACGCGTCCTCGACGACGGGCACGACATCTCGATCCTCGTCACCTGTGCCGGGATCCAGAGACGCCATCCAAGCCACATCTTCCCGCAGTCAGACTGGGATGAGGTCCGTCACACTTTCCTGATTCCTTGCATGCTTTGGGGTAGTCCCGTTGCAAACCCAATCGTGAACACTTTTACTAACAGCTCGATCGCATCAATTTGGAATCCACAGGTCATCCAAGTGAACCTGACCAGCGTATGGACTCTCTGCCGCGACGTCGGCGCGTACATGCTCACCCGCACCCCGGAGCCGGGAACCGGCCACCGCGGAAGCATCATCAACGTCGCATCGCTCGCCACGTTCCAGGGCGCGTTCACCGTGCCCGCCTACGCCTCCGCCAAGGGAGGTGTCGGCCAACTAACCAAGGCGCTCTCCAACGAGTGGGCGTCCAAGGGGATCAATGTCAACGCCATTGCTCCCGGCTATGTCGCGACGGACATGAACGAGGCGCTCCTGAAGGACAAAGAACGAGCAGCGAGTATCCTTGCCCGAATCCCGGCGGGGCGATGGGCGACGCCGGAGGACTTCAAGGGGTCTGTGGTGTTTTTGGCGAGCCGGGCTTCGTTATATGTTAGTGGTGAAATCCTGACCGTCGATGGGGGATGGATGGGCCGGTAGTCAGCGGAAGTAGCCATAGAAAAGATCAGACCTAGATCAGGACTCAATTTCCACCATTTCAAGACATGTGGTCCTCAAGCAGTACAAGACAATGCACCATTCTGCTCGTGAATATGGTGCTTGTGAGCAGTCAGAATGCATTGTGTGTCATCTGCTTCTCCCCTAGTTATCTGTTTGAAATGTACATCTGTACATTCTGCTTCCTTCTGAATCCTTCACTGATTCTGCAGTCAATTCAAGAACTGAAGCAGTCAAATCTCTGTTCAGGTCGTGCAACTGGCTGGAGATCATTCCAAGAGAGCTTTGAATGTGTCGTCTGATTGTCACGGGACGGCACGATGCCAAGACTTGCTGCTGACTCATACAGTACGCTAACTCCTTACGGCCAGGGTCGTATCAAATGCCCCGATTTCCCCCTTGCCTGCTGAGGATTAGCGCTGCTTAAGCTCGCCACATCCCAACGCTCACGTCCATGATGTCAGTCCTCACTCGCCCATCAGCTTGGTGTAGACGAGGAGCAATTCATTGGCCTTAACCGCTGCCGATGGAAAATATACCCGACAGAGCACTGATTCCGTCATGATGAAGACTCCTTCTGCTTAACCTGGTACATCTGGCCAGGAAAAGGGAGTGTTAAGCAGGATTCGGGCGCTCAGTCTTCTCGTAACCCTTGCCTTGTTGGATGTCGCAGAGCCTGGCAGGGTATAGTACCGAATTTGGCCCGAAACACAGGCGACAATCGGGCAAAAAGAGTGCCAAATCAATCCCATCGTTTCGCGATATGTATTTGATAGTATAATCAATGTTCAGTGAAACTCGCACTGTTGGAAGGAAAAAGGAGATTGCAAACGGAACGCTACGCTATGCAGTGCAACATGGCATACAAGAAACATTGCCTCATGACCAGAGCTAAGCAATCAATCCGGAACATGTATTGCATGTAGTTGGGAATTCAGAATTGTCAGATAAGAAGGATTCGAGTCAATCACAGAGGAGGGTAAGAAAGGAGATAAAGGCAGCCAGAGATAAAACAGAGCATTAGTAAATATGAATAGATGGCTTTACCCCGGACTCCGCTTCTCGTACTGAACACGAAGGCTATCCACTTCCTGCTGCAGTCGCGACAGATCTGCTAGGATGTCACTAGCATGGGATGGCGCCGGAAGTGGTTCGGTCGTACCCCCCGTCGTCAAGTTATTTGAGCTGGCAAGCGCCCCAGTGGAAACAGTTATAACAGGTCGAGAATCATCCAAACTGGCACGGTTGGACGCAGTACCGCCCGATCGCCTGGGCGGTGGAGGTCGCGGTGGCACGTTGGACGTGGAGGATTGCCGCGATAGCGACCCTGAAGTCCTTCTTTTAGACACAGACCCGGAACGGTGAAGACTTGAACTCTCAGGGCTAGTATTATTCGGCGACTCAGGTGGCGGCTTGGGCGGTGTAATCAGCGACGAGGACCGGTGACCAGAGGGAGTCGAAGTCGAGGGAGAGGCCGACGTTGTGGATTCAAGGTCATGGCGCCGCGGAGATGGTGGCGGAGGGGGAGTTTTGGGCATGGACGCTCTCCTGGCAAGGTTGGACGTATTGAGCGTGCTGGTGTTGACGGGTAACCGCGCTGAATTGCTTCGCGATACACCGGCTTGGTTCGGTTTCATCTGGCTATGACGTCTCGTCAATGGTGGCGTCGGTGGGCGTTTGGACTGTGAAGGGTTGCTGGAGGACGTCTGCGTTGAATCTGTCGACACAGCTGAGGTCGTTGTAGGGGTGGTCGAAGTTTCCCTGGGAGTTCGAGGGAGGGGTTTACTTGGGCGCTCTGACTGAGCTGACGGAGAGGAGTTGGAATCTGACTGACCGGGACGCGGGATAGGAGGTGATGTCGAGGATAATTGCGCGGATGTTGTAGACTCAGCTTCATCACTGCTTCGGATCAACTTTCCGCGTCGCGTCTTTGGTGGAGGTGGTTTTTTCTTCTCTCCGGTGCCTGTCCGTGGAGTCGCTGGATGAAGACCACTCTCTAACGATGTAATTGCTGCAACAGAGTCGTGCTGGGTTTGAGGGACATCCGTCCTGTGAGACGAGGGTATAGCATCAGCACTTCCCTCTGATCTGGTCTGAGCATGGCCCACCACAGGCGTCGTCGAGGGACCAAGTCCAAGCCCAGTACCCGGGTCACCGGTCAAGAGCAGTCTCTTGAAAGCATCCACGTCCAACGTCGTTCGCTTGGACCTCAGGGCGTCCGCGGGTTGCGGTGTTGTCGTCGCAGCCGCACTGCTCGAGTGCGCCCGGCGATGCTGCGACTGTTGCTCCGGACCTTGAAGGGAACCCGTTACACCAGTCCACACGGTCCCTGTCTGTGTATTCCATTCGATGCTGCTTTCCACATCCACACTGCTTTCCTCCTCTTCGCTCCCGGAAGTGTCCGGCTCCTGCCGGAAGGGATCTTCATTTCCAGGATCCGCGGAGTCGGTATCTCCAGATGGGCCCGGCGGAGGAGGAGAGCCTCGATGCGCTCTAGGCTGGCCCTCGAACGTTGCATATCGATCAGACGGTGTCGAAGATACTGCAGGAGGACCGCTCGATGGCACTGGTGGAGATGCGATGCGGACCGTTTTCTGTGATCGCGGGGCTGATCGAGTGGGTAAATCTGCAAAGTAGGTAGTGCATCAGTAAGAATTTTGAAACGACCATGGAAGTCAAGCCCGGTGATACAACGATAACCCGCAAAGATTTCGAGTAGCTTTACACACCAGAGACATGTTGTTGGCCCGAGGTGGTTGTGAAGTTGCCGGTGTTGTCTGCTCCCAGTGCCAGCGGATTCCCACCAGTCTCGCGCTCGCGGGGGAATTGACTAATTGAGTCCGCACCGGTTCTCCTACGGCGGAAAGGATTTGATCCAGACATCGTAGGGACAGTGAGGTGCCTTGGGCATGGGCGGTAGAAGGTTCGCACGGCGTTGGGCGGAGGAGAGTTGAGATTTAAAATTTGGGAATCGGAGGTGCCTGCAAGCTTCCCCGACACGAGGAGGAGGTAGTTGCAACAGGGACATCCCCTAATTACGAATAACCAGGGTGACGAAGGAAATCACTTCTAGGAGTATTTTTTTTTTATATATTTTTGGATTATACAGAATGCGAGAGACAAACAAAACAGTCTACGCGCTAAAAAAATATTACGCATTATAAATGCTGATCAAAAGGTATGCGGGGATGCTGCAGTCTAGGTAGTGCCCAATGCCGAAGTAACCAGTTCGCCCTCGATATACTCCTTGCTCTCAATCCTCAGATGCCCTCCTGAGATAAACCAAGTTGCCCGAACGCTGAAACAAAAAGTCAAAGAAAATGCGACAATTTGTAAATCCGAAAACCGGGGCTGGCATGACGCCACGGCAACCATAAAAGAAGAAAAGAAGGAACGGCAAGGAAACGCAAAGAGAGATCTCGCTCGATCTCTAGCTCTCTTTGTAAATGTGCCACACCTCATCAGGACCATAAAAGGCCTCCAACAAACGGCACCCGCTTTCAGTTGGCTGGCTGAACGCGATCTGCGACTTGGGTATCTCGACACCATAAAAGTAGTTTGTTACGACGCAATCCAGGAGATCCATAGCAATGCCCTTTCTGCGGGACGACGCTGACGTCCAGACGCGGGAGATCCCCACGACAGCCGGGTCGACCTGGTCCGTCACTGTTATGGAAGAGCTGTTGGCAGAATTCTGTAATGTGTTCTTTTTACCATTCGCGGTCTTGTTCGCATTTCGTTTGACTGGATGCGCTTCCCATATCCGCTCGGTGAGGCATAATCCAACGCATTTGCTGTCCTTCATGTGCAAGAAGACCTTGAACCGATCAACTACTTCGCTCGCACCATTCTTTCGCAGTCTCTTCGGTGGTGCAGTCTGACTCCACAGCGTGGCATCGTCAATCTCAGCAGCGGAGAGTTCCTTATTGACCACCTCCAACACGCGCTTTGCCTGGTTCTTCGCGGACGGAGAGCTCTTACGGTCGACAATCACGACGTAGCCTTCATCGAACCGCGTCGCTTCGTAGACCCACCGCGACGCGTTTGCTTTGACAAAGGCCTTGCCAAGTTCGACTCCATTCGAACTGCTGTCGTGGAACTTCTTATGAAGCGCGACATCTTCTTCATTGGAGGGGACGTATTCCATCCCGCATCCGGGGCAGGTTTTCCGGACATCGCCTCCCAGGTCGATCCGCGTTTGTTTGAGGACCGGTTGGCGCTGGCCCTGCTGCTGCCTCTTTTTCGGAGGATCCGACGACGGACGTAGGCTGTTCGAGTTGACTTCACTCAAGGGCGTATTGCCATTCGTCGACGGCGTATTCGTCGCAGCATGCTTCCTCTTCAGAAATGAAAATGTGGGCTTCCTCGTGTTGGCGGGGGGAGGCGTCAGCTGCAGCGCTGGTGGCGACGACGGCGGCGTCGAGAGGTCATCGTCCAGAGCATCAGAGGAAAAGGCAGTCGAGTTGCGACGCGATGGACTCGACAGGATGGCCGCAGACGACTCGCGGATCGCGTTCTCAAGATTCAGCTCACTTTCACCTGCGTCTTTCTCATTGCCAGATTCCACGCGTCGCTTCTTCGACGCAGGGCCGGAGTTCTCGTCCAGGACGCGACGGATTGGTTTGCTGTAGGTTTTCATCATGAGACCCCTATCACGATGGGCAAGTTAGTTTTATGGTCGCGACTCGCGAGAGCCCAGGAAACCCATCAAGCCAGGAGGGGGGGAGGGGGATAGAACCTCTTGAACGAGTTGGTCACAGTATATGGCATGTCCCTTACGCTCACCATGGCAGCGGGGAATAGCCAGACTGTGCGCTGAAGGTGCTCTCTAAGAGAGCGGATGTTTATTTGGCGTTGATCGCGCTGTTACAGTGCTTTGGTCGTCAACGTGAAGAGATCCTGAGGATAAAGCGGACGAATCCACCCCGAACTCCGGAACGCGTCAAGCGACTAATCCGCTTTGGGGCAAGTTGTCTCTCTCTCTCCGTCTTTCCCAGAGAACCCTGGCGAAACAATTCCTGCAGCAGCTGGACCTAAGCCTAGTCTGATCTTTATCCTAGGACGGGAAAAAAAGAAATAAAAAGTGATCCAGAGATTGTGCACGATCTCGCTTGCAGTGTGTTAGTGCTGAATTTGCGTGCAAAAGAACAAGACGCACTCGCTGTGGCGATGGTACATACCTCTGCCTAGCGACCGACTCGCGTCTCTTACTAAAATGTCGTCTTATGGTGCCAGGCAGTGAATCTTTTAATGCGGGTATTATTATCGCACAAGGGATTCTGTCGCTCAGCCGTGACGCGCAATTTACGGAGAAGTCAGCTCCTTCATCGCTGAAGCTTATTACGAGGCTAGTTGACGGGGAGAGAAGAGAATGGTAATGGTTCAAAAAGAAAAATCCCCCAAGCTTCGCCATCCTCTCACACAGCCGTGGCGGGAGATTACTCTTATTATTGAACTGCGTACGGGAGTACACATGTCCCTGCGTTGGGCAGCTTGCTCCACCAGTGACCGCCTCAGCCGATGGCCAAATTCGAATTGCTGATGCTGTGTTCTGTCGTGGGCGAATGAATTAGCCAAGGTTATTATTGGCTGCAGTGACTGTTGGGGCCCCCCAGATGTGGCACTCCTCTGCCCTCGGCCGCTCATGGCTTGTTCGAGTTGCAAGGCTGTTTCTCTTATTTGCTGGCTGCCTGACCTGCATAAAGGCTTCCAATGCTTTTTGTTTGCGGCAAGTTGCCAATCGGCTGCGCTGCAGGGGATCCTCGCATGAGATTCCGTCTTATTCGTCGGAGGGAGGTGAATTCTGTCACACAATATTTCCTAGCTTTTTCCTATCTCCAGCGTTACTTGATTAAATGTTCTTGTGATGGTTCAGGGTCATTCGGAAGGAACAGATGTGGAGTCGTGATACACTACTTGAAGCAGGATCAAACGTCTTGTTTTTCCGATCTGCTCAGGTGTGCGACTTTACTTGTTTATCGAGTCGCTGGCGGTGACGCCCGTACGGACACTCTGCAAGCAGCTGCAAGGCTGCTTGCATTTTTCGGTCCTCAGTGTCCATGTCTTTTCCAGCCAAGGATTGAAACTGGCCGCTGCATGGGTGAGCTTTACCCCGCAAGTTGATACCGCAATATTCTTTCTTGTTGTGGAAGGCAGGTAGGAATTCGGAATCTCTCTATCCTGTGTGCTGCTGGTCTCTATCTGGGTCTGTCTGTTCGTCCCGGGGGACCTCTCGATCTCTTCTGCGCAACATTTCTTTGTTCCTGCACGTCGAGGATGGGCCGTCAGATCGACCGCCAACCGTTGCTCTGCGTTTTCAAGACCGGATCAGTTCAGAGTGGTGATGATGGGACTCCGCCCCGACGGTCACGTATCCTTTCGAATACTGATCTGAAATCTCTGCACTACATAGTACAGACTCCTTGGTCCCGCAAGGAATAGTTTTCAGATTAACCTGTGACTAGGTATATCCAAAAGGCAGGTTCTGTACAAGTCCAGCCAAAATGTAGACGGCCACTCATTGGATGTCAGGAAACGACTCCCACCAAGCGTGACACAAAAGAAGTCGGATTGCCCCTTATCTGAAGTCGCTGATGCCAGAAGAGAAGCCTGGAGTTCAGACGAAACTACTATCCCGTGTGGGAAAAGAAAAAGTTAGGATAAAAAACAACACATGCTCCTTTCACTGAAGACCCGCAGATACAAGTCGTTGCCATCCTTCGGTGGGTTGAGAATCGAAACCATGGATGTCTGCCAGGAGAGGTGAGGGGCTGGGATCCTCCCGATCTCTGTTTGAAGAGGTTAGTTAGGCGAAACCCACCACATGTATGTGTCATGTATCTCATCGTGCCTCGAGGAAGCATTTAGTCTGTGTGGGAAAAAAATAATACGGATAATGAATACTAGTACGATCATTGATGGGAGTGAACAAAGAAAGTAGATGCCTCGTATCGCCTTTCTCTCTCTCGGTGCCTTTCGTGGGCAATGGGGAGGCTCGAAGCGTAGTCGGAAAACGCCAATGACTAACTTGATTTGTGTGAAATCCTACCGGAGTCCTTCTGTTTCCTCAGACATAAAAATCTCCTGGAGCTCCCCCCAACCGCTCAATTCCTCTGGTCACATCGTCCCATCATTGCAATTGTACAACCCTCGTGCCCTAAATCGTTCTCAGATATCACAGTCTTTAGAAAAAGAGATTGCTCTCCCTCGTCCTTCCGGTCACCAACCATCGACAATGGCAACAAGAACTGAGGCTATGAAGCGGAAGCGCCCGAGTAAGTGCCCAACCCGGCCCTCGTTGTCATCTTTGGACACCCTCGACTTGTTGGAGCCTTGCAGCGGTTATGCCGTGATTTGCCCCCTTCGAAGGGGGAAAAAAAAACTTGTGGTGTTCACCTGGCCCCCAAAGGGCAAAGTTTTATTTTTTATTTTTTATTTTTTTTTTTGCTCCTTGTTCCTCTTTCTCCCCCAACCACACCACAGACACACCATTCACACCCTGAAGATCTTCCCGCCGCCCACCCCGTTATCACTGTAGTTTTCCCTATTTTGGCTCTGTGGTCTATTTCACACAGCATCTCCCAACTTCACATTAGACGGAAAGTGACGGGGAAAACACGATTGCTGACGTGACCATGACTGTGACCAATGCAGGGACTCAGTCCTGTCCGCCACCAGAGCTCCCTCAACTCGTCGCAGAACAGCATGTCCCGATCGCTCCAAATGACAAGGACACAAAGCGATTGATCGTCGTCCTCTCAAATGCCAGCCTGGAGACGTATCGCGCTTCTAGTGGCAGGTCTGGCAAGGAAGAGAAGTATTCTCTGCTCAACAGCGACGAGCACATTGGTGTCATGAGGAAAATGGGTCGGGATATCAGTGAGGCCCGTCCTGACATCACGCATCAGGTTTGGATTCTGTTCCTTTCAACAAGGCTTTCTCGTGATTTCTGCTTCTTATTTTTCTGCCTGCAACTCATCAACTGAACTCACTCCGTTTGGTTCCTGACAGTGCCTCCTCACCCTCCTTGATTCTCCCATCAACAAAGCCGGCAAACTCCAGATCTATATTCAAACCGCCAAAGGCGTTCTTATTGAAGTCAGCCCGACCGTCCGCATTCCGCGCACCTTCAAGCGATTCGCTGGTTTGATGGTCCAGCTCCTACATCGCCTTTCTATCCGATCGACAAATTCTCAAGAAAAACTTCTAAAAGTGATCAAGAACCCAATCACAGATCACCTTCCTCCGAACTGCCGCAAAGTGACACTCAGTTTCGACGCTCCCGTGGTGCGTGTCAACGACTACATTGAGTCTCTGGGTCCCAAGGAGAGCATTTGTGTCTTTGTTGGTGCTATGGCCAAGGGCCGCGATGACTTTGCGGATGCGTTCAAGGACGATACGATCAGTATCAGCAACTACAGCCTCAGCGCCAGCGTTGCCTGCAGCAAGTTCTGTCACGCTTGCGAAGACGTCTGGGGCATTGTATAATTGATCCGTCGTTCAGAAAGTTTTTGGAAGACCTTTTTCTTTTTCTTGGGACCCCAAAAAAATATTCTTTTCCGATTTGGGCAGGCTTACGAGGTAACGACTCTCCCGCCATATCTTTACCACTGATGTGAAAAAAAAAAAAGGAAAAAAAGAAAAGGAAAGACACCGTCAGTTTCCGCCGGAACGACCCACCTTAAAACCTCCAGTGCATACCCCCTGTCGACGATTTGGTCGAGCTTCCGTGAGCTAGGAAGCACTGCCTTTTCCACCTTGATTTCTTCTCTGTGGGCGAACGGAAAGAAAGAGCGTTTGGGATGAACGACGAAGCCAGTCGTCCAGCGATAACGGAGCCCACGATCACAACATCGAGGCTTGGTGTACCGCGCCTGGCTATTCGTCCAGTTCTCGTCCCAGGATTTTCTTTGTTTTGGTTCAATCTGCCTGGCTTTATAGATGTGTAATTCCTATTGTCTATTTCTTTTTATTTTCTGGTATTCTTCTGTAACATTTCTTCGGTCGCCTTTTCTTTTTTTTTTTTTT
>FQSS02000750.1:22173-135190 GCA_900128795.2 Malbranchea cinnamomea | reverse complement strand
AAAGAACACACGTCAACTACAAAGACAGGCAAACAAAGTCAAAAATCTCCTTGAGCAGGATCGTACGAACCCGTCTGAAGCGTTTGAGAAAGGATCTGGTCAAATTCTTGCATGTGAGCATGCAATGATCACTGCTTCAGTTATGAAGAAGCAATACCAGGATATATTTGCCTCAAATGAGAAGGAGCAGCAAAAAGTACAAGATCCCGGAGGCTAATTCAACATGAAAGAGGTCTTACAAGAGAAGAAGCTCAAACCATTATTTCTTCCCCTAATTTGCCTGTTGAATGTGTGGTTGATCGATCGTACGAATCTGAACTCCCTGTCTTACAACCACGATCGTGGGCTCCACAGAAGTGTAGTAACTGTGGAACTATTGGACATACAAGAAGAAAATGTCCTAATCCTAGTATAGTTTAACTTTTAATAAAATGTCTTTGTTGTTGATAATTTCAATTGAGATTGATTAGTTACTCTATGTATGAATGATTTCGTGTTCCGCTCGGTCGGGAATTACGTTATTACTAATACTGCAGAAAAAAGTCGGCGGCCAAGAGCCCGAGTCCCCAAAGTCCTCTCGCGACCAACCCTGGATTTGTCAGCTCCTGATTGATGTGACCTCGTGATGTACTTTAGGCTCATCCTTCTTCATCCCAGAGGAATGGGAACCCTCACAACTTCCTGAGCTTGGAGCCGGAATTAGTCACAGACGCGGAAGGAAATTCATTCTTCTCGTATCCTGCTTACATGTGAAAACCGGAAGCATGGATGGGCGAAAGATCAAGCTAGAACATGGTGGAAGAGGCGCCTGGATCGAACAAGATAAATACCTAGGAACAATCCCATCTACCATCCTCAAGTGGACGAGTGTCACCACAGAGCAGAAGCAGTCGAACAGCTCCGTGAATCCAAGCACCGCTTCCAGTCTTTCAATTCTCGTTAAGACCTAAGCCAGAGTCGCACACGATGGCCCCCTCGATCAAGCCCTTCATCCTGTACAGCGACGATAGCCTTCGCGCTCCAAACCCTCTCAAAGTCAGACTCGTTCTCGAAACACTCGGGCTTCCCTACGAGGTCAAGACCGTGCCGTTTTCCGAGATGAAGAACCCCGAATACCTCGCGGTCAACCCGAACGGACGCGTCCCTTCCCTCCACGACCCCAACAAAGACTTCACCATCTGGGAATCTGGCGCCATAATCCAGTACATCATCGACGAATACGACAAGGAGCACACACTCGGCTTCCCTGCGGGCACCAAGGAGTACTACCTCCTGAACCAGTTCCTCTTTTTCCAGATGTCCGGCCAGGGACCGTACTACGGACAGGCATACTGGTTCCAGTATTACCACCCGGAAAAACTGCCCAGCGCCATTGAGCGGTATCAGAAAGAGACGCGGCGTGTGACAGGGGTGCTGGACAAGGTGTTGGAGGGGAAGAAGTACCTGGTCGGCGAGAAGCTGACTTATGCGGATCTGGCTTTCGTTCCCTGGCAGAGTGGTGTGGAAAGGATTGACCGGGAGTTCAACATCGAGAAAGAGGCTCCGAACGTGAGTGCGTGGTGGAAGCGGTTGACAAGCGTGCCTGCCGTGGCCTCGTTGCTTGAGCGGGCGTCCAAAGAGGCGCGGTAATAAGCGCGAGATTCTGGTCGTGAACGGATGCCGTCTAAGTTCAGCTCACGTGTCTAGCCTAGCCCCATGAAGCGGTATTGCTGGCGGAACGGATTGTTTGATCTGATGAGAGTGCAGTTTATTGAAGGTCTAGCCTACTACAGCCGAGTACAGTATATACACGTATTGTGGGTCACATGGCATAAATCTAACAAGATGTTTGCATAAATCTTTTCCAACGAAAATATGTCCCCATGTCTCACCCATTTTGAGATGCTCGATACTATAGATTAACGAAGCGAGAACAAGGCATCGCCTACAGATTGCCTCGCTATTCAACAGCCACTTTCATATGTCAAATGAACTACCAGAGGACCCGTCAAACTGTGTCAATTAGCAGTTGAACGGTAATACACAATATCTCCCATCGCACAAACTGATTCGAGCGAGCAATCCATGCACTCGAATGTTTTATGTCAAGTAAGAGAACTTAGTATCTCCTCCGCCTGTACCCATGTTCCTCGTCGTCGTCATCATCGTCGTGGTCCTCATCAGAATAGTCCCCACGATACATGGGATACCCGTATTCATCATAATCGTTAACGTCAAACTCCTCGTCATCTGATGCGTAGCGTCTAAACTTTCTGTACGCAGCATTCACGTCGTCGAACTCATCATCAAAGCTCAGGTCTTCGTCCGGATATTCGTTCGCGGGATTATCTTCGGCTGTAAGTTGCGTGAAAGTACGCTGTGTTAGAACGAAAGACAAGTCAAAAACACAACAGGAAGAGACGGACAACGGGTAGATCGGGGAACTGTAGAAAAGTCACATACCATTTGAATCCTCGTCCTCCGTTTCCCACTCCCTTTCCTCTTCGTCCTCAAGAAGCGCGTCCCAGTAATGAGCGTCTTCGTTCGTGATAACAACTACACCAATATCACGTGGCACTTCAATACCGTCCCATCTATTACCTTGAACGTGCTTCAACCAAGGGTCTGCTTCGACTTCATGCAGAGGCCGCCGAACAAATTCATCGTAAACATAACCGGAATCAGAATCGTCGTCGATTTTAGCGACTGTAGAGTCAGTTGGTTGTGCCAGTTCAATGGCGTTATTCTAGAAGTTGTTTTGAGCTATTAGCAAAGCCAACTCAGGAAAGAAAAGGTGTCTTGTGTTTCCGTCGACTCTTACGGCTGTGTCAATCTCCATGGCTTCGTGATCTGCTGGGCCACTCCTAACCCCTTCAGATGGCCCAGCATTACTCGAGCCTGGGCGAGAATGTCTTTCCTGTGAATTCTTAGGAAGTCGTGGCTGATACTTTAACTTCGGTTTAGGGCCCGTGGGCTCAAACGAGCGCGCAGGCGGCGGGGCAGTTTTCATGATAGCAGGTTCCGTTGCACGAGTGGCTGGAGAAGAAGGAAGGTCTCCGGTCATTTGCATCGCAATCTCCGCAAGTTCTTCCGCAAGTTGTTCCGAATCGTAGTTCCAGGTGCTTGGATCATCCCGCACCGAGTCACCCGTCTTCATGGGCCTCCGATTACTGTCCTGCACGGGTCGACCTGAACGTCTTCGCGCCTTTCCCTCCTCGCGCCATCGTCGCTCTGCCTCATTTATGACATGCCGTTTCCGAGGAGGTGATGTCACTGTGCTTGCAGCCTCTTTCTGTGCCTCAGAAATAACATCGTTACTGACCTTAATGCTCCCAATCATCGACGTCAAATCTTCCAACGCGGGCCCCGTTTTCGTCGTTGTCGTAGCAGTAGCACCAGTGGGAGATTTTTCAGTTGTAGTTACCTTCTTCTCAATAACGACAACTCGCTGCGACGGCTTATTTACCCTCCTCTTCTGAACACCTGCACCGACTCTATGCGAGAACCTTGATGATATATAATCCGGCTCAGGCTCATCGTCAACGGCAAGGGTATCAAGATGAAATCGCCGCACTCTAGGGGGGTTCATAGAAAAAACTGCTGCTCTTTCCGCCGCTGATGTTCCACCATCTGAGATACCCGCCATCCCCCCGCCACCAACGGTTTTAATAACACCCTGAGGCCGACATCTCTCCTCATATTCTTCTCCTGGCTTTGTGGAACGAACAAGTGGCACACTGTGGCCACTCACATTCACAGGAGCCTGCGGTTGATGTTGATGTGAAGGCTTCGACCCTGCCGATGAAGTACCAGCAACAATCGTCCCATCTTTATTGCGGACGACACGCTGGAAGACAAAATCTGTGAAGCGTCTCTTGGAATGATGCAATGAGTCGGATTGGATATCTGTAAGAGTTGAGTTGAGTGCAGACAGTTGGATTAGAACATGTACAGGTGAGAAATCAAACTAAACAAATCAGACATCAAGTGGTGATTCCCAGTCAACCAGGATGACAGGATAAACAAGGAAATCTCTTGTGATACATATCAGGCTACACAACACCTCTGAAACGTGAATTGTGGTATAACAGGCACGGCAACGTGAAGTATCTAAATGTCAGAGCAGTTCTTCTAGGCAAGTGACATGTACTAATTTCACTTGGGCCAAACCACAGTGCCTAAATGTCAGGAAGGGAGAAAAAAAAAGGGAAAGAAAATATAACATACACAGAGTTTCAACTGGTTCTTCTTCTCGTCGTCGCTTGATGCGGATGTGTTCAGGAGGCAATGCCATGTTGTTCAATCAACTTTAGAAAAGTGCAGTAGGTAGTAGCAGTAGTAAATTGATGTGGTAGTACTGCCAGAACTGACTTTTGCAGTTGTTAATCTCCTGGTATTGGAGGATAGATAGAGAGCAATGCACTATACAAGCACTTGTAGCAGCAGGTAATATCGAGTATCAAATCTCGAAACAACACTGTTGGCACTGCTATAAGAAGTAGTACTTTAAAACCGAGTGGTCATGCCATGTGAGGTTTGTTGGGCAGGAAACTCTTAAGCTTTATATCACGTGACGAGATCCATGCGAAACAGGCTTTCCTTCTGCAAAACAAGGTTTTCCCCTCCCAGCTTGTTCTGCCACTCTCTGCCGCCTAGCACTCTATATCTCCCCTTCTGCTTCTCTGTTCTTTTCTCTTTCTCTTTTTCTCTCTATCTCATGTACGGCAATTATCTCTTAGATTAGTATTAGTTTTAGTTGAATTCTATCTCCCGTTGTGGAGTTTTCCTCAAAGTCCCAATTCATCTCCGGCACTGCCAAGATTACAGCCGGCAGGCCTAGTTGTTTTTATCCACACACCTGAAGACATTCGCCACAATCCAGATATGTTACTACATTACTACAGTACCACTACTACCACTGATATAGTAGGCATTTTCGAACCTCAATACTTCATTCAAAAGGCAGAGCGTGCCAAGATATTGAGAATAAGTCTTCAGCAAGTTCATGTAGAGGTATAAATTGTCAGCCTCACAATGGGTTTCCACCTCTACGCATAATGCAATCAAGAGTTTCTATTAGTCTCTGATCTGACCCACCGCATGCGCTCATCAAGAGCACGTACTGTGTACACTGCAAAAAAGACCGTAAAGATGAGGAAAGGGGAAGAGACCACACAAAGTGATGTTTTTTGTCAACCAAACCCTCTTATTGCCATTCTCTCCATCCCATGCTCGTTCGACCTGTTCTTCCCTCGTGGCGTGGATCCTAGATAGTAAACGTAGCTAGTAGTTCCTCCAGATTGCCAGCGGCTTCTGTCCGACTGCGTCCATGTGTCCAACAACATGAGGGACGCTCAATGTGGACGTGGAGGTTAAGAAAACGTTGGTGAAACGAAAGGGATTCGCCAGTGAAATGCAGATGAATGGATTACAATAACGGTACACACGTGCTCTTCCTCTCTTCCCAAGGTTCCAGGAGCACAACAAAAGGAACCACTTAACGGAAAAAATAATGGATAAGTAAATGAGAATGAAGGATTAGGTATAAAATTTGCAAGAAAGACATAGTTAAAGGCACATTTCAAAAAACAGAACAGGGGCACGGGGAAGTTATTATAACAAAATATGTCATACAGGGGAAGAGTAAGGCAAGTAAGGTGAAACACAAACATGGCATGCAGTGCAAGAAAGCGGCAACTCAGAAGCCAAGTGTAAATAATTAACCGGGGGGAATCCAAAAGAAAGCAAGAACATGTAGTGAAGCGAAAGATGATGGAAAGAAGATGATCCCGCAAGAATCCAAATCGAGCAGTAAATAGGCAACTATTTGGCACCAATCTCCTCTTCAGCCCAACCGGGAAGTGATCCTTCACCAGGAAGACCCAAGCCAAAACCATTCAAACCACCCAGCCCGCCAAAGCCCGAGAAGCTCCCCTGGGGCTGGTGAGAGATTCCCTGGCGGGTAGGCAGATGTTGACTCGGACCTTGGCCAAAGGCTTCCTGCGTGAAGGAAGGGAGGCTAACGGCACGAGAATGCTGAGCACGCGGCACGCTCAGGGTGCTGGCACTGGTAGTAACATGTGACGAGACACCGGTTGTGGCGGTAGTCGAAACGTTCAGGAGGCTGTGGGTGGACGGTTTTGACTGGAGGGTGTGTTCTAAGGAACCGTTGCTGTCGTTCGCAGCTCCGTTGTAGAGACCCGCTTGCTGGGTGAAAGCCTGCTGCTGTTGCTGTTGAGGCGGCTGTTGCTGCTGCTGCTGCTGTTGTTGTTGCTGTTGCTGCTGAAGCACGTTGTAGCGGTTCTCTTGTTCTTGGGCTTGCTGCTGGGAGAGGTGGTTAAGGTACATCGTAAGGGGGTTGTTGGTACCGGTATTGAGGATCGAGGTTGGATTGGTGATAGCAGATAGAGGAAGTCTGCTTCCGTTATTCGATCCAGTGGATCCAGGGGCAGGAGAGAGGGCAGGGCTGTTTCCATTCAAACCAAGGTTGCCGTTTGCAAGCTCTGAGCCACGACCATTCTGATTGTTATTGAGCAGCTGGCGAGGGGGGTTTCCGCAGCGGTCTTTGCCGAAGTTGATCTTGAACCGTTTGTACTCCTCCCGGTTGCGCATCCCCTCGATAGCCTTGATTGCGTTGGCGATATTCGTAAAATTGACAAACGCACAGCTCTTCTCTCTGAGTGTATTAACCAGCTCAATCTCTCCATACACGGAGAAGTCTTGCCGCAACCGTTCTTCCGTCCATGTCTCATCGAGATTGCCGATATAGACATTTCGAGACGCGCCACCGCTGACAGCCAGGGCAATGGCAGGTGGAAGGGCGCCAGAGTGCTTGCCCCAGCCGACCTTGAGCCGGCGATTATGGATCATCAAACCCTGAAGGTTGCTCAACGCGTAAAACGAGGCAGCCGAAGTCGGGTCGATGAAGGTCACGAAGCAAATGTGCTTGTCAGGGATATATCGAATATGGTGGAGCAGGCCTCCGCGCACAACGTTGCAAATCTCTTCAATTGTCGTCTCTGGGTGGATGTTTCCCAGGTAGACGGTCCTGTTCCCCAAGTTGCCAACACCACCAGCAGAAGTAGCAACCGCAGCAGCAGCCACGGACTGTTGCGCCAATGCATTGGAAATGAGGTCACGATCGGCGGAATTTAGAATATGGGCGTACCCTGGGGCAATCCCCAAGTATTGCGCAGCGTTCTGCTGCTGGGTTTTGGAGACATATGCGCAACGATCCTTACCATAGTAGACACGTCTGGGCGCTTGCCACTTTGGTTCCTGAGGGAGTTGAGCAACGGCTTTGATGGCGTTGCTGATGGATAAAAAGTGAACAAATGCAATGTTCTTTTCTTTCACGATTTTCACCGTGTCAATTGGACCAAACTTTCCTAGGTCCTCTCGAATCTCTTCTTCGGTTATGTTCTCTGGAAGATTACCCAGATAAACGTTTCTGGACGCACCAGACTGCTGCACTGCGAGTGCCACGGAAGTAGGCACTTGGGATGGCTTTCCCCATCCAATCTTGATATCATTACCTTTTATAGAGAGTTTCTTCAAGATGGCGTCCGAGTGGAAGTGGGTAGCCGAACTGCTATCCAGGAAAGAAATAAACGCGCAGTTTTTGTCCGGAAGCAACCGAACAGACTCAATCTGCCCACTCCGAACATGACCCAGGATCTCCTCTGCGGTGGTCTCTGGTGGAAGGTTCCCCAGATATACAGTGCGACTGGTGCCCGTCAACAGACCTGGCACCTGCAGGGACGGGTTCAGAGCAACGTTGGGAAAGCCCGTAAAAGCACCCGCCGGAGACTGCGGTCCACCCAGCAACTGCGAAGCGCCCAATCCTTCCTGGGGCATCAGATTCTGGTAGAGCTGGGGAGACAAGGCATTCTGGGGCGCCTGTGTGGGGCTGTTCAGTTGGTTCTGCGGGTTCTGCGCATGGGGCGTATTCGCCTGCGGGAAACCATTGTAGCCATTGAACTGTGAAGAGGTGAAAGCGGACGGGGTGCCCGGTTGGAACGGGCTGCCCAGCAGCAGCTGAGACGGCAACAGCGGAGCAAAGTTCATGTCGACTCCGGAACCGGCGGCCGACAAATCTCCAGTATTGTTCTGGCTCGCAGAAGTTGTGCTTACGGCGGGTACGTTGACGCGAAGGGAATTTCTGTCTCCAAAGCCCAGGTTCGACGCGTAGGCACCGTGAGAGAAAGCCGTGTTGTCAGCACTCGTGTTGGGCAGCTTCGAGGAAATGGGCTGCACGAATCGACCACTGATAGCGGAGTTCGCCCCGTCGATGGTTTGCATCGCGAGGGAAGACGAGGCGCAGAGGGTCGGTCCGGAGATCTGAGTTAGCTCGATATCACGTTAGTCCTAAGGTGAATGCGAGGTTGGAATAGTAAGATGAAAATACCAAAAGCGTGACCAAACTCACCTAGCCCAGAGACGAAGATGACTCCAGGGGGTGGTGCAATAAAAATTAAGGAACGTAAGATGATATGAACAACAAGAGGGGAGGACAAAGAGAAGGAAGCGCCAGAGACACAGGTGACTGGCGGTTCAAAGAGTGTATCTTTGAGAGCGAGCGAAAAAGGAAGCAGAGAGCAGGCAATAAGTATAATAAAAAACCTGGTAAGGTATTATTAGGGTAAGTATCGACGGGATAAGGAACAAGGAGTACGACAAAAATAGAAATTAGTGAATGGATTAGGAAAAAGAGGAGTATAAACGAGAGTCGAGAATTGGGAGAGAAGTGAGAAGAGGGAAGAGAGAAGAGAGAAGAAGCAATTGAGTCGAAAGGGGGGAGAGGAGCGGGCTGTCAGTGACAAGGGAATCAGCAGCGGAGGGAGCAGATGACAAGAGGAGCAAAGGCAGGAGGAGGCGAAAACATGGTTTATTTTATTGACTGGGGGATGAAGAACCAGAGAGAGCCATCACCAGGCCACAACCCAGTGCAGAAAAATAGGAGGAAAACAGAGGAAAAGGGTGAGAGGGCGGGGGGGGGCCACTCTTACGGCCCCAAGACGTGCCTTTTGTTAATAATGACGGTTAGTGAGGCTAGTGAGCCGCAAACGTGTTGTTATTTTACCCTTTGTGTCGGCAGGTCCACGTGACAGGGGTGTATCGAATACCCGTTCGATACGCTCGATACACAGCGCCGAAGCCCCTGTTACGCCCACCTCGTGGCAGGAATTACGGGGGCAGCCATACGAGGGGCCACCCACGGGTCGACGTAGGCTAATTGCGCTAAGTGGTTTGGCCAAGCCTCAGAGTGACCGCTCCGCCCAGGGGGAGTCGTGTGCTGTCCCTGACTTATCCATTTTAGACTTAGTTAACTCAGTTAGCTCTGATGCTTTGTCAGCCATCTTGATGATCGCCCCGTTCGTCCAAAGTCAGCTGCTCTCCTTTCTTCGATGGATGCCGTCAGACTGCTCCGTACTGTGCGTGGAGTGTGTATTTATTCCATAGGCTGATTCCTCCAAATTATAGTCCCCAGACCCAAAAGCTTCCTACAAAGCTCTTACTATGTGCTGCCGATCGAGTGCAGGTGGATGCCATTCTCAAACTCACATGAATTTTTTTTATCCCTCCCTGCTTGCACTACAATCGACTTCCCCCTCGTACTAGCACCCATCATGCACTCGAGGCTTTGGTCGCCTCCCGTCCATGCATAGAACAAAATACCCACTGTTGCAGTTTTTATTTTCCCATAGACCTGGTTTTGGGCTGCAATATGGACTGTTATGCAGACGCTGAACAACTCCATTTCTCCAGTAAAACTTCTTGCCCCACGGCTGGATACTTGCAGATGCATGTTTCCGGGCAGAGATCTACGATGAATATCCTACCACGGACCACTCGCCAATCTTGCACCCAGTCTACAGTATTATGTTCCATGTCTTTGAACAAGTAGCAGTCACCTGCCCATCGATAGAACTAGCTTACTACACACTTGACTCTGGATTGGCCATCTCTCATTATCTTGTTTCCTACGCCTGAAAGCAGTCGAGATAATAGCACATCTTTCATGTGGTCCTTAGTTTTCAGGACTGTGCTCGAGTTTCGCCGTCTACCTCGGCTTACTTCTTCCTGTACAAAGGGAGCGGTTGACATACCAGACATGAAAGGAATTCAAACACCAGCAAGAATTGAGGCTGAAACAATCGAAACCTTGGGTCTTGTCAAACAGAGCTGCTTTGGTTTTAAACGTGGTTAGAGGTACAAAAAATAGGTTGTGCGATGTTGGCTCAAACCGAGAATAACACTGCATAATGCGACTGCATCGAAATTGCCCATGCAGGAACACCCGATGTCCATCTGCTCAGCTGACGGGGAGCACCCAATGCAAATAGACGTGTGGCGGTGCGAGCCACTCCCGACGCACTAACGTAATCCAACACCACCCGGAACCAGACACCAGGCGAAACACTACTAATAAATTCCAAAATTTAACTACCATTCGGCGCAAGTGTGAGGAAGGAGGACTGTGTCCTAGAGACAATCTCACCTATCTCCTGTCTCTGTAGATTAGCGACTGACAGCCTCCTTTCCCTCATTCGGCCGTCTCCTCATAATGGATGCCGAGTTTGGTGATGGTGACTTGTGACAATCTATCTCAAAAGCCTCGATGACCCGGATGCGTCTGTGTACAAACTCAAAGGGAGTATCGCTGGGTGGTTTTTCTGGGCTGAAAAAATCAATAAATCAATACCTTCTCAAGACTTATGGTTAACTTTGGAGAAGAGGATGCTTCCAGATCTCATGGCTGCGAAGCATATGGGTTAATCCTTGCCGGGTCCCGATTGAATGGCTGTGTTTCAGCCATGTAATCTCCCTCCTTATTGGCCAATAAATTAGTACCCTCGCTAACTAGTTTAGCTAAACCGTATCAGATCTTAGTAACTAAACAGAGTGGTCCAAGCTCGTTTGGCCGTACTGCACTTGTTGGTCCAACATCAGATCTCTCTTTTGCTTTGCTACGATCCTGATCAAGGTTTTGTTAATTTACTATGTATTTTATTTCCAATGATACCACTGCTAGTTCAGAGCATGCACCAAAATGAGTAACCGGGATGGATCGGAGATTATTGCAGCAAAATTGCTTTTGCACATACCCCAGTCCTGGCTTTGGATTCTTATGAATTCCATTCAAATGGCCTCAGCCTCCAAGCGTTTATTGCTTCCAACAGTGTTGTCACCACCACTATGCTGGCCTTCAAGCTATGAGGCGCTCCCATCGCTAGTGGTTAGTTATGGGCTTCTAGCCCATTTCTTGACGACTAGTCTCCCTAGCACCTGGCCATGTTCAAATTACAGTCCCCCAAATGCATATAAAGAGCGAGTAAGTCCTGGTTCTGAAGAAGGATCAGATTCCTGCAATTTCTCTTTCCAAGACAAACCTCTGACGACCAGTAGCAAGGAATTATCTTTCATCCTCACTTGGGCAAATGCAGAACCCAAAGAATAAACGGAACCCGAACGCATGTTCATTCTGCCGCGCCCGAAAGGTGAAATGCTCTGTGTCCAAAGATGGCAGCTCATGTCAGCGCTACCAGGAATATTCGAAAAAGTCCCTCATCGAACCAAAAATGCCACAGCTTGCCTTGACTGATACCGGTCGACGTGGCATCTGCCTGTACCGTGAGGAAAACCCAGGTGCCACGCTGGATGAGATTGGAGGTGAGTTTTCAGAATTACACGCCCATGTATCCTGTAGAGACTGATCTGTCACGCTTGGTGTAGATACTTTCGGCGATTCGCGAAGGTATGGATGACCCCTTACCTTCAGTGAACGACTCCTTTTTCCTGGGAGAATTCATTCCTCTGATGCAGGCTTTGCAGAACGGCTTTGAGAGTTCTTAGCAAAAGAGATAAGTACCTACATTTAGATGCTGGCAACGAGCGTTGTCATGTGAGCGCAGGCGCTCAGAGGACTGAGAGGCAATGTATCTCAGTCATAAATTTGCTGGCCACTTCAGCGGCCGCTTTTGTGTCTCCAACGGTGGTGTTCAACTCTCAACGCACTCACGGAACTTCTATCATCAGAAAACGCAATATGGACTTCTGCTCTAGCATGATTCCCAAGGCTCCCAAGTCTGAAGCGCCCGAGGACTCATCAATCCATCCGATGTTCAACTATCAAATAATTCATATTGAGGGGTATGTCCTACATGTCGATGTGGGCTCCCAGCATGAGGTGGCCTTCAAATTGACTCCAGGAACCATCAAATCCCTAGTTGATTACCACAAGGAGGTGTACTCGGTCGACGCTGCCGCCAACACGTGGGACTGGCCAGAGAAAGAGACCCAATTGAAGCAGCTGCCGGAGGAATTTGTCCAGGCGGCCAAGCAGTTCGTTTTCCAGACTGACGCTGGTGCACTGTAAGGGATGGAGGAGGATGGTACTGGTGAACTTCTTTACGGACGGAGTGAGGTTGCAAAGGCTGCTGTCTTGGAGCTGTTTGTACCGCTACCTCCACCACCGCACGTGTCCTGGAATTTCTCAGCTGAAGAATTCATGGTCATTGACCAAGAACGGGAATGGGAAACGAAATTCACTGACGTTGGAAAGAGTTTCTGCCATGCCGTCGTGGAGACAGATTACAGCATGATGCGAACGTTAATCTAAGAGGTAATAATAAACACGTGACACTTAACAGGATTGAGACAGAACAGATAAACTTGCGAGACAGCACAAGCCTGCTGTCTAATTTGCAGCTGTTGCCGCTGCTGCTGCTGCTTCCTTGGTCTCCCTAACCCTGTTTATATCGCTGCGGTCTATTCGCTTTCCCCGTCACTGACCTTCTTTGTATCCATTGTTGACCTTCATCTTCACCTTCAGCCCTACTTTTACCCGGCGTTTCTTCTGCTGGGTGCCCCCTGGCTGTGAATCGGCGGACGCTGCTCGCTTCCTTGTCTGAGAGTGCCGGTTTGCGCGTCCCAAAGCCAATCTGTCCTTAAATCGCTCGAGCTCTTCCGGCGCAATCTGTGCCACACGGCCCTCTGACAACCGGTCGGCACCAGTGCGAAATATTGAATGCCAGATTTGGTCTCACGACGAGGATACTGGGAGTAAAGTCTGGTCCCGGGCTCCACACGAACGGCTCACTGTCGGCCGTATGGGTCCCGCAGTGGTCGCCCATGAACACTGGCGGTTTGGTATTCTCCTTATGACTTTCTGAATTTTCTGAATCCGGTACCACCGTCTCATCGTCACTCTCAAGCTCAGTATCACCGCCCGTGAGTTCTTCTTCCGTCCCACTCTCTGGGTCGACCAACCGGCAGGTGATGAACCAGGCACGCAGTCGACCGACGAAGAATAGCGAGGACTGGGTTCTGTCAGGCTCCGACAGTAGAAGGCTTCTGTCATGGATCCTAGGTGCAGCCCTGAGAGTCAGATTGAGAAGTTACTGTTTCTTGAGTCATTTGAACCTACTTGGACTTCCCGCCATAATCTCTCGTGTGAAAGGAGGTACAGTGGTATAAGTTTCAAGGAAAAGCAGAGCGGTGCCTTAAACCAGTATGTACACAGGTTGAAGGGGAGGGCAGCGGCTTTTATAAACTAGGAAGTGGTTTGCGACCCCATACACTGGAAATACATGGGATCCCAACGTACGGCATCTTCACATATGGGATTTCTCTGTATGAAACCTTCCCGAATGGGATCGTAAGACGAAGGTGGAAGTGGTCCCATAATGGGTGCCACCAAGATGAAGGCCGAAAACGGATCCTTTTCCCAAACAAGAATGCGGCAATAGTCCATTTTCGAGCGGCTGCTACCGAGGGGGCTCCTCTTCATCGTACATAGATCGTTGGACTTCTGTCTTTTAGTCACCCTGCAGCCGATTGTCGCCCGGTCACAGCCTCTGGCTACCCCTGGACGTGCTGACCACTGCCCAGCCTCGTTCTAAGATAGGCGACAATGCAACTAGAGCACTGCGGCGCTAGGGAAATTGGAAAAAGGAAGTGGTGCCAAGTAACTGGAGAGAAGAATATCCGTACCGGAACCCCCATCTCATCTGCGCAAGAGGGAGCTCCAGCCTTTGTCAAAAGTTGATCCTCACCTTCTAACCGAGCAAGCAGGAACCTTCTTCCCAGAAATGCCTGATGCAACTAAGACCAAGATGGATTTTCTTGACTCATCCTTTTTTTGCGACTGAACCGGGTCAAAAACGCCTTCCAACTCCAGCAGAAGTTACCGCTCGTTCACTGGACTTCCGCAAAACACCTCGACCCGCACCAGTCAAATTTGAGAACCTTAACCTCATCGTCAAGTTTGGTCCTTCAGTGGTGATTGAAGAAGCTCTATGTCTTCGTATGCTGCGAAAAAAGCTTTCTGTTGTTCCTGTTCCTGAGGTGTATGGCCGGAAAGTTGAGGAGGGGTACGTGTTTATTTACATGGAGCATATTCACGGGGAATCATTGCACGATCAATGGGATAATCTAAGCGACCAAGAAAGGTCATCAATTTGTGCCCAGCTGAATAAGGTTGTTTCGGCGCTTCGGCAAGTCGAGCAAGACCCTACAGATCCATTTATTGGTATGTATATCATGAAATATATATCAACCATTGTTTATTGATACATATTGTAGGATCAGTCACTCACGGACCTTTGCTTGACTGTGTCTTTGAAGCCATGCCGTCAACAGGCCCATTCAAGAGCATCAAAGAGTTCAATGACTGGTTTTCTGCGTTGCCTCAACGACACCTTCCATATTTGTTAAAATACCAAGATCCCTATCGGGAGTTCTTGCCGGACAATGGGATAATCAAGTTCCCCCATGGTGACTTGCATCGAGGTAACATTGTGATTCCTCCCACAACCCCCCGGCGTGTCCTTGCGGTGGTTGACTGGGCCCATGCTGGTTGGTATCCCGACTATTGGGAGTACTGCAAGGCTCTGTACACGTCACATCATGACGGAGAATGGCGCAATATTTGGATAGCCAAATTCCTAGACCAGTACACAGTGGAATTTGCTGTGTTCGCGGAATATGTCATGCAGATTGGGGCTGTATGAGTTTGTGGAAGAGCAAATTGAAGAAACAGGAGAGAGACTAGTTGGACAATCCAGTCACCTCCTTAATCCAGTTTTCCAACTTCTTCACATTTACCCAAAGGTGAGAAATGGCATACACAACAGCTCACACACTTGACCACTCAACCCGCCAAAATCGAATGGAGCTTATGGAGCTGGTCACAGACCATGCGCATCAGATATGCACTGTTCCCAGTTTCACTGACTCCTCCCTCTACCCAGTGCATGACCCCCTCTGCCCAACCCCTGGCCCCTCCCGAGTGGCTGCAAGCCAATGCCATGAGTCGGAGGATCACGCTTCGACTGTACAATCTGAATGGCGCTAGCGTCAAGGTACTGAAGGTGGACAAGGTGACGAACATACTCCATCGTCCATTCCTGAGGCTGGCACCTTCTGTTGGTCGTCTGGACGTGCCTTGAGTTAGCAAACCTGCGATAAGGCAAATCACATCGTTAACGGGGCCAGGAAATTTTCTCTGACCCCCCCTGCTGTGTCGAGCCAAGAGGATAGTTCCGCTTGAACTCAAGTTTGTAGCCAGCCATAGGGGCGCCAACGACATGAATAAGCGTTCCTTTATCCTGATTGGTAGCAGAGGGAACAAAGATCGCAAAATGTGCACGTTGTGTGGACGTGTTGCGGTATGCAACAAGATAAACAGTCCGAGGTGCCATCGTCTATTAGGGAATGCAGGGTAAAACTGGGCTTCAGGAGCTGGTGGTGCTCAAGAGAGATGGCGCGGATATAGGCAGTCAAGAAAGAATGATTGAGATGATTTTTGAAGAAGTTGCTTGACATCGTGGAAATGGAGTGGTTTAAATTACTGTATATTGCCCGCCGTACGAACAAAAACGCCGCTGACTTGAAGAAACCAAAGCTTCTAGTCTCCGAAGAAGCTTCTCTTGTACGGTGAATTCTCTATATGGATAACCGTGACCTTCCTCCTCGACCTTCTACCGTACGAAGCATGGCAGATTTTCTTCTTGCAAAAAAGGGGGATGGAATTCCAGAAACTGTTGGGAAAAATTGGACCTCATCCTTTGTAAAGCGACATCCGGAATTGAAATTAAAATTCGTACGAAAATTCAGCTACAAGCGCTCTCGTTGCGAAGACCCGAAGATTATACAAAACTGGTTCCAGTTGGTACAAAACATCACCAGTGAATATCGGATTTTGCCGGACGATACATATAATATGGATGAGGTTGGATTTTCCATAGGAATGATCTCAACCTGCATGGTGGTAACCAACTCTGAGAGAAAGGAGCGTCCAAAGTTATTACAGCCAGATAATCGAGAATGGACAACAGTTATTGCTGGGATTAATGCTTTGGGATGGGCACTTGCTCCAATGATTATATTCAGGGGAAAAAACCCTCCTGTGTACGAGGATGAGATCGAACTACCACCCAATGGGATTGTGAAATCCAGTCCAAAGGGTTGGACAACAGATGAACTTGGTCTATTCTGGCTGAAGGAGGTTTTCGACAAGCAAACCCGAGATCGTACAAAGGCCGATACCGACTATTGATCATGGACAGTCATGGAAGCCATTCCACTCCAGAATTCGACTCTTTTTGCATGGAAAATCAGATTGTTCTTCTCTACATGCCTCCACACTCCTCCCACATCCTACAGCCTTTGGATGTGAGCTGCTTCGCTGCCTTAAAGAAATCGTACGGCCGGCTTGTTAAGAATGAGATTCGGTGTGGAATCAATCATGTGGATAAGATGGACTTCTTGTCTTTATATCCTGAAGCTCACACCAGTACATTCTCTGAGCAGAATATACAGAAAAGGTTCAGTGCTACTGGATTGATTCCACATGCTCCGTACGAAATTCTTTCTAAGTTTCCGCCGTCAACTCCTTCTCGACCAAGTACAGCTCACAATTCTCTAAGCTCTTGGACTCCCAAGACAACAGAGAATACCGATGATATACGAAGACAATCAGCCAGACTCAGAAATCGAAATCGTACGACACCTCTCTCCAGCCCAACCAATGGATTTATGGACAGAATCTTCTACTATTATGAGAGACTTATGGTCGATAATATACTGCTTGCACAAGAGAACACGGAGTTCGTACGGCAAATGGGAAACTGGAGCGGAAGGAAAGGAAAAGCACCTATGTCCCTCATGGAGGTGCAGCTAGGCGAGTACAAGCAGGGGATGGAGATCCTACACAGGAAGATAGTAATGGTTTGGCACAGAGGGCTGATGAGAACTTCGTACGAAGAAGTGACAATGATCCTGGACAGTTGGCTGATGGGGAATCCTTACAAGAGGTCAACAATGAGCCTGTACGAAAGAAAAGAGCCCCCTTTCATTGCAGTGTATGCAGAGCCCTTGAGCATACAGCTAGGAACTGCCCTAGACTTGGTTAGCTTCGTACGAAGTGGGCTTATATGTAGTAACAGTGAATACCACATGACTTACTGCTTTGGCAACCCGACGACAATTTTTACCCCTCCTCATTTCTTTCTTTCTCTTCTTCTTCCTCTCAACTCATCATCACATCAAACATGTACGTACGAAGCTTCGCACAAAACTCAGGTAGGCGAAGAGGATGGCTCTCAACAGCCTGGTAGGCGCCTTAGGGCCTTGATCACAGATGGTTCAACACCATCTCTTGCAATCCTTATTGAATAAGCTCTGGTACGTACGATCTCTTTTTCTCCCTTCTTTTTTTTTTCTCTAGGGCAGCAGGCAGTGAGCAGCTAGATATGTATAATTTCATTTACTCCAGTCGTACGGAGCCTGTGTACGACACCTAGACAAGGCTTGCACCTCTACGTGGTGTATGACTAGTAGCCTGTACACTGTACGGTGAAATCAAGCAAGTCGGAGTATTAAAGTGAAATATCACGTGGACAAATGATCAAGCTCACCGGGTGATCAAGTTCGCCGGGAAGTACGTTAGCCTCATTATGTAACTAAGAAAGTGAAGCTGACGCCACAGCTGGTTGGACGTTTACGGTGGGAAATCTGGACCATCAGCGCTAATCGATACCCAGACCAAGAGCGTGGCTCACCAGAGGTGTGCGGTCAAAGGAGATGCATGTGGCTCTACAGAGAGCTCTCTGTCCAAGCTACTTCTATCTCCACTTGCCCCTGATGAGGTAGCTGATCTACAGTCTAATTCAACTCACATCTGATCGCATTGTTTTCCTGCCCCTCGAGTCACTTATGTCCGAGAAAACCCCTGAGAGAGAAGATGAGGCCCTTTCCGAGCCTAGCTCGGGCGAATTCCTCGAAAAGACGCGGGCTCGTCGCAGCAATGCTGGTGCGCGTATGGCCTCGTTGATTGACGAAGAAGCAGACGACGAGCTCGCGCTACTTTTCGCCGAACAGGAAGATGACGAGGACTTTGAGCTGGAGGAAGAGGAAAGAAGGCGGACTGCAGATGAGGGAATGGAGGAAGGTGAAGGCGATGGAGGAGATGAGAACGACGAGGAAATGTCGGATGATGACGATGAGGAAGACCAGGGCCCGAACGTCGTGCAAGACGATTATGAGGGGGAGAAGGAGTTGCAGAGACAAGCCAGAGAGGAACGGCGGGCCCAGAAGCGAAAAGCTCAAGAGAATCTCAGGTTCGCTACTTTACGGAAGAAAGTCCGGATCGATCAACCTACGCCTCGACAAGGAGTGAGAACGCCTACTATTCCTGCTCCAAGGCCACGGAAAAAATCCGAACGGATCTCGTGGCTTCCTACTCCCGAAGATGGGCCAACGCGATCATCATCGCGTAGACAGACGATGGAAAATAAGGAGCAGATACACGCTCGATTGAAGGAGGGTGCAGAGAAACGTGAGCGGACGATTCGAATGATGCAAGCAGCTGCCGAGAAAAAGGCGAAGATGCCGCCAAAGATCATGACCCAGGAAGACCGCCTCAGGGAAGCGAAGAAGACAGAAAAGTTGAATATGAAGAGCTTGAACAGGTGGGAAGAGATGGAAAAGAAAAAGGCAGAGGAGCAAAAGGCGAAGTTGCTGGCGTTGCAAAATCGGCGACTGGAAGGGCCAGTCATGACGTGGTGGAGTGGCATTGCCAAGTGGGTTAACGACAAGCTGGTTCAAGTTGGTCATAAGGAGCTTGCACAGACGAGTGATGACGCTACATCCAAAAAGAGGAAGCCCAAAGCGAGTACGAACCAAGATAAGCCGAAGGAGGAGAAAGATCAGCACTCCACGGAGGAAGCGGGAATGCAGCCTGAACCGCAATCCCAACCTGCCCCAGAGACTCAAACGGTTACGACCGCTGAAGAGCCTACGAAGATCGATGCAAGCATTACAAAGACGAGAATACCGCTGGAGCCCCCAGCTCCAGCGAAAACACCAACAGCACAAGTCCCAGAAGATCCAAAACCCCCAGCAGCGACAGGTGGAACAGGCGCTTTCCTAGATGGAATCCAACTTTACGCTTCGATGAATGAAACCCCGGCGAGTGCGCCTCCTCCATCTGAATCGACAAACCCACCCGCGATAGGGCCAGTTTCTGAGCATAATGTTCCCCCTCAATCCACATCACGACCCCTCAACGACATTCCCACACCCAACGCATCTCCAACCCAATCACAGCAGCCCTCCTCCGATTCTCAATCCAAGCCAGCAGTTCTTCCTCCCCCGAAAATTGAGCTCTCTTCCCGGACTGCCATTATCCTCCAAGAATTCGATGATTTAACTGCAGAAGAGCGAGGTGAATACAACATATTCTATAATCCACGCAAAGCGCCCAAGTTGCAAAGTGAGCGAGTGCCGTTGCTTACCTTTCTCTCACTATTTCATCGTTACATACTAATGTGTCTGAATAGAACCTCCAACTGAGCTCTGTCCCATAACTTCCCTCCCTGCGCGCTACCGCGACCCACAGACAGGTCTCGGATACGCCAACGCCCTCGCATACCGCGAGATTCGCCATCTCGTGTCAAACAGGTACGCATGGAGCAGTCTACTGGGCTGCTTCGTGGGTCCCATCGGCGTCGGCGCGCGGGGTGTGCCGGAGCGGTTTCTGGCGCCAAATGCGGCGCCACAGCTTGATATGTCGGTGACGGCGCCATCAGCGCCCGCGCCCACACCTACAGCCGCCATTGTCTCGGGAAGGCCGGTGCCTGGGGTCAGTGGAACCAGCGGTAGCGGTGATGTAGTGGGTGGGGTATCTGGAAGCGGGTAGAGTTATCATTAAGATCTTATGTCCCATGAAACTTCTGACTTATCTTCTTTCTCCCATGTATGAGTAGTACTAAGTTATGTTGTCACGATTAATTTGTTATGTGATGATGACATAAATCTAGGCATTCGGCCATATTTGACAGCAGCGCCTTTTGAAAAAGGTTTGATATGCTGCAAAGTTGCTTAAGAAACCGAATAAATTCTCCTACATCTTGAATATATGTACTTCATAGACGTCTCTGGCTAACCGCTTTGCCCGCCATGGTGCCACTTATCACCACGGGTGATTTACAGATGTACCTTGTTTGCACGGTGCCACACGCCGAGACCATCCTTATCCGCCCCAGGCAAGGCAAAGCAAAAACTCCAGTCCTTTTCAGCACAAGGCCAGACAGCGTTCCTTTCTTCTGCGCCAGCAAACTGTCAGCACAAAACACCAAAACAGCTCCATTACTCCGTTGGGCTTCTCCATTTCCCTTTTTTTTTCTTTTCTTTGGATGCCCTGTATGCTACCACTGATTCGCCCTGGACGAAGCCCATCTGACACATGGCCTTCCGCAGCAGGCGCCACCACTGCCAGCCCAAACGGACATAATTAGGATTCTCTCCCAACCCACAAACAGCCCAAGCTAAAGATGGAGTCTATACTATTGTATTCTGGTCTGGACAAGTTTTTTTTTAGGCCTAGCCCGGGCAGCAACTGGGCTTATCATCGTCTTTCCCCAAGCCGATCGGGTCGCGCAAGATAAGCCCCATCGGAACGCGTGCAAGACCTAGGCGATAAGCCGCCAGATGGCTGGTATTGAGTCACGCGGGCGAATATGGCCTCGAATCTGGATCCCAGGGTAAATAAGGCGGTCTGGGGCTGTCGTGATGACCTTTTTGTTTTCTCTTGTTGTTCATTATTGTCGATCGCGTGGAAATCACACTCTTGTTCGCAACCCATTGCGTGATCAAGTGAAGAGCCCAACTGGAGGTCGCAACTCCAACATAAGGAAAAGAAAAACGAACAAGAGAAAATTGTCAAACGGGAATACCATTCCTTTTTCTCTGTTTCTTTCTGACCCAAGGTACCGCATATTAGTATACTACTATACCCTCACCGCTTCACCACTGCACTTCCTGTTTTTCCTTCCCAACGGTCCAGACGGAACTGTCCTCGATATCAACCATGGACGGCGTCAACACGGCCCGCAGGCCAGTACTACCTGAGTTCCCGGTGCATCACGATGTCAAGGAGTCCAGACACAACATATATGTCGCCCAGTCCAGACCCCGTCGTTCTGCTTCCATCTCCCATTCGCCCTTCTCCTTCTCTGTCCGCCCTGCTGCAAGAAGAGTCTTCGTGGCCACTGAGTCGAACCTGACAAAGGCGATATCCAAATTGTATCGGAGCCACTTTAACCAGAGCCAGGGTCGCATTTCATGGAGCGGGAAAACTCCAGCCAAAGAGAACGGACCAAAGACACGGGAAAGCACAGAGTTGGTATTCTGTTTTCCTCAGTTCTGGTAGGCAATTTCTCTGTATTTTCTTCCCGCTGATCTTTTTCGGGGTTCGCATCGTAATATCGTCTCGTCACTTTTTCACCTTTTTTTTTTTTGATTCATGCTTATATCAAATGAACGGAGTGATTCAGATCGCATTCCATACCTGTTTCTCGCTCCCACTTCATCTTCCATCTTCATTGATTACTGCCATCAAGTGTATCTTCTCACTTGGTCAGGCAAATCCGTTGTTGCGTTATCGGCATCAAAATGTTTGTGCTCTCTTGCTCCTTTATTCTTCTTGGCATGATTATGCTATTCTTAAAGCAGTGAGACATCGCTGACCTGATATCCCAGTCCCACTTGCGAGAGAGAGATAATCCAGCCTAATTATACTATTCTTTACTGCAGTGAGAGGTACGCTTGCATCTTCTCAGATCAATGATTGCCAGAAACTACTCAAATCGCACAGTTCAACGTCAGCTAACCCTTTTAACACCATGTGTAGGTGTCGCCGTTCAGATTCCAACCGACCCATCATGGCTAGTGAACTGTCTCCGCCAGTGACGCCTCCCACCATTGCGTCTGGGGCTCCTCCTACAATTGTCGAACCTCTGTCACCAACCTGCGCTTCATCTAACCGGACTGGTGTCCCCAAATTTCATGCATCCGATGCTACAGACCGGGGAAATGTCAGTCCTCTGTATTCCCCAACTAGTCGCTCCGGCAAGCCCATCAGACATTCTCCCGCCTCGGTCTTCCTTGCGCAGTTCCAGCGTCGCGTCCCGGAAAGCACGGAGTGGAAAAATACACTTGCTATCCATTCTACCACTTTGACTCCTGATACGCCGCCTCGGAGCTGCGCGTCTAGTCAGACCGGCACTCCGGACAGAGAGGGAGCATTTGAAGCGCACGCCAGCGTGAAAACGAACCTAAGTGCGGCAGGCTCCTATTTGGCTGATGTCAACAAGCGCTGCCGGTTAGACCGCCCTCTCCCTCCCCGTTCGAATCCGGAGTACTCTCTCCATGACAAACAGCATCGGGATATAGACCTGGTTATCCCGCGCCCAACCGCCATTGAGCATCGAGAGAGGCAGGCTGATAACAACATCACTCACAAGGACGAGGATGTTGAGACACACAGACAAGAGAAGGAGTCCCTCCCGTAAATTGCTATTGAGGTTTTCATCACTCATCTCTATATTATTTTCTGTTAATTTTAGGAGGCTCCTTTCCTGTTTTCTCTATTTTATACTTGCTATCTCTCCACTCGGGGCTTACATTTCTTCCTTCTCCTCTGAAAAGAGTTCCGTTTCCCTTCTTTGCTTTTCTTTCTCACGACGGTAAGACTTCACTTAGACTTTTAACAATTTCTCGGGCGAGTGGCGCTATTTGAAGCGACCATAATAATAATGAGTGGGAACAACGAACTGGGCCTTAGCTCATGTGAAACTGACTGGTACTGACACCTTCCCTCTCCGTGGGATGGCACTCTTCCTTGCGGATGCTATTTACTGGGGCGTTGCTGCGCCATGTATCCCCTCCGCCCGTTCACTCGCGCCAACCAAGAGTTGAAAACTATAGGAGTGTTAGATGAAACTGTCGGATAAAAGGCAAATAGAAGATAGATAAAGGTTGTTATTTTGGGAATATTTTTTCCCCATGCAACATCTTCGTCTATTGAGAGGCAAGGTCTATTTGCTACATGACCATAATCTCAATTCAATTTTATCATCACGGATCTTCTGGAAAGTCTGGTCCTAGCGCTTAAGGGGTGCATCGGCCAGTGAAGCGTGGATACAGGCAGCAGTCACGGACAGTGTATCTGCCGCACAGCCAGGCGAGGAAGCGCTCGAGACCCAGACCGTAGCCTCCATGGGGTGATGTGCCGTATCTGGGTAGGAAGGTAAGAGTGTTAGCCAAGACTATTCAGTTTGAAGACTGGCTAAAGACGGAATTGAGACAAGGAACTCACTTTCTCTGATCGGTGTACCAGTAATACGGAGCCGGGTCCATGCCCTCTCTTTTATAAGCAGCCATCAGCTCGTCCCAGTCGTGCATTCTCATGCTGCCGCCAACAATCTCTCCGACACCGGGCATGAGCACGTCGACACTCTCGGTGACCCGACTGTCCTGGTCGTCGCGCTTCATGTAGAACGCCTTGATATCGGTGGGGAAGTGAGTCAGCATAATGGGTTGGTTGATGATGTCGGTCATCTTGCGCTCCGCGGCCTCCGCGATATCGTCGCCAAATGTATGCGGGTTGCCGTCTTCGTTGGGGATGTTGTGCTCCACAAGCCACTCGATGGCTTCAGAGTATTTCATGCGCTTGAAGGGTCGAGATGGCGGCTTGAAGTCTGGGTTGAGTTTCTTGATGAGATCTGCGATCTGCGGGTCGGAAAGCGTGATATCGATAACACGGCAGATGATATCCTCCAGGTGGTCAAGGAGATCATTGAAAACGATAAAGTCGAGCTCTGCTTCGATGTGCGTGTACTCGGAGAGATGGCGGCGAGTGAGCGATTTTTCGGCACGGAATGATGGGCAGATACAGAACACGTCGCCCAGGGAAGGAAGACAGGTTTCGAGGTAGAGTTGGGAAGACTGCGTGAGATATGCCTTTTGGCCATAGTAATCGAACTCGAACAGGGTGCTGCCTCCTTCAACTTGGGTTTGGACCATAGCTGGAGGAGTCACTTCCAGCATGCGGTTCTCTTCAAAGGCTTTGCGGAAAGCTCGTAGGACGGCTGCGCGCACCTTCATCACAGAAGACGAAATCTCTCCTCGAAGGACAAGGTGGCGGTTGTCGTAGAGGGTTTGGGGGTCGGCATCAGGCGCGACGCGAGTGGTGATTGCCTCCTTGTCTCCGGCGGCACGGCCAATGATGATGAAATAGTCTGCATGCAGCTCACGATTATCCGGCGCATGTTGTTTCGGGGGCACAGCACGCATCTCTCCACGGATCTCCATCGACGTCTCGAGCGTCAACGTCATGGCATCATAGGTCTTGCACAGATCCCCTGCGAAGACACACTGCAGGTAGCCGTATCCGTCCGACAAAGTCACGAAGATCACATCTTTTTGAGCACGTAGACGGTGCACACGACCCAGCACACGTACGCGGGTACCCGGTGTACCATCCTCTGTGCCTCCCAGCTTGATCTTTTCGGGGTCTTTCTCGTCCAATCTGATTCTAACGGGCTTGGGTAGAGATTCGTCTTCCTTGATGACCACTTTCTTTGCCTCCTCCAAGACCAATCTCCGTTTCTCGGCCTCTTCCTTCTGTCGCAACGCCAGCTCCTTCTCTTTGGCCATTTTCTTCTTCTTCCCCTCCCACAAACTCGTAGCTTTCTTCATTGCAGATTTTGTGGCGGGTTTCCACTCCAGTCGTGCGGCAGAATCTCCATCTTCACCCGCGGGCCCCGTCACGGATTTTCGCATAAGGTACTGGTTCTCTGGGGCTGGTGGATGCTGCAGAAAAGCATAAACGAGAGTCTTATAAGGGGCAGACTCTTGCCCAGTGGCAGTTTCGTCGTCTCTACCGACATCTTCGTCGATGTACACAGTGACTTGTTCGGATGGGGCCATGTTATGCAGTCAAGGTAAGGATATTACAGCTCCGGTAAGAAATTTATTTAGGGCAAGTAAAATTTCCCGAAGCTGTAAGACAGACACAGACGTCGCGTTGCTGGATGCGCAAAAAAATTGGCTTGGGAGAGGGGAAGCGGAACGATATCTGTGGACTTATCAGAAAGCCCACCTCCCAACTTTGAAGTGCCCCCCCTCATGTGACTCGTTCTACCTTAACGCAGACGGGAGTGCATGGGCCATGTATCACAACAAGATTCAGGACAAGTGAATCATTCAAAATCTATTCTCCTACAGCCCTTGACGAAGTCAGCAATAAGGGCTTGGATGGACGACGTGGTCCTCAGCGAGCCCGAAGAGGTTAACCCGGTTGATAACAAGCTCAAACCACCCAATTTATCCAAGTCTCATAAGTACTACAATGCTTCTTGGGTACTCAATGACGCTTCTCATCATCCACTTTATTGTTGTGTGAGATCCAAGGTTTGATCGCTTCAAAACAAATACAGCAATTCCCCGAGAGAGAGTCACAGTTTCATGTCCGTCTGCAAGCCGCTGGACCAAACAAGATGCGGGCCAGAAGGGAACCGCCAGAAGATGAAACAGCCATTCCCGCCTGTGGCACAACTTGTGGAGTGACACACAATATCAAGCCCAAAGGACGCGGGGTAATGCCATTTCTCCTTGAATGATGGCCTGTGTCCTCCCTTCAGGGACTGCAGCCTGTGACTCGGCTTGGACAACGCAGAAGTTCTGTGGGCTCCGAGACAAATTGTGGGTGTGGCTAGCGTTATGCGCAGGCTACAAAAGTCTATCGAGACCACAGCAAAAATACGATTCCCGGTCAGCAATTGTACGGAGTTTGAGAAAGCCATGGTAGGCCCGCGTACGATGTCTGCGCTTCAAATGGAATTTGCGCATGGCTCATACGGGTTACAATTTACTCTGGGTGCTCAGCCCGCCATCGAGCGTCGTCAAATCTATGAAATCGTCAGCGATGCGCCCTGCAAAGAGTCATTATAAATATAACAATGGCAAGTTATGAATACATAGTGAAGGCGTACCTGGTGGTGGGAGCAGTACAAGGAGGAGTCGTAGCATAGTGCCTCGAGAGCTGTGTCACTTGAATGGTCGTCGAGCGGTGTGTGGAACGGGAGGCTGCAAGACCTGGCGGGTGCGCCAAGCGATTCCTCAAGCTTGGATGAGGACTTGCCATACCAGGCCTATTTCCCTCGCCGTAGTTTCATTTCAACCGTCTTCGCAAACGCCTCGTCCTCGAAGAGTAACGCAAAACTGCCAACTCTGATCTCTTCTACACCACCATTCATACATTTTGCCCTTTCGCTCCTTTTCCTTCTATAATCATCAGTAACTACTAATTGCCCTTTCCTTGCTCCCTCTTTGCCCTGCCCACTCTCGATTTTCCTTTCGTCTTCCAGAACCCCCCCCCCNCCCCTTTTTTTTTTAAAGTTTTGAAACCCCCATTTCGAACAGTCCCTTAGATCTTCAGTGAGGACGACGACGCCTTTGCCTCGACGCTGCTCTTCGTTTTCCATTTCTTCGGCCTGTCCTTGCGTCCAAGTTTGGCGACTCGCGATAGACTTTTAATACTGGGCTTCATTTCTTGTGAAGGAGTTTCTGTGGAAGTGCAGAGTGCTCGCGATCTCTTTTGTCGATCTTGAACTGGTCTGACGTCGAACTCACTGTCTGCTACCTTGTGCCACGCCCGGTCCTCCGCCCTTTCAAAACACCTGTTGCGCGCTTCCATCGAGGCTTTCCAATACCTTTCGAACCCTCCATTCTAAGGCTGTTTTCGTGTTGGACTTTCCCGCGGATCCCGTATCAGATACCGTGTCATTTGGTCAGGCAGACAGAAAGACACCTTCACCGCCAACCTGCCGAGCCTTTTTTTCTTTCTGCGAAAAACATCACCTTGTCGTATCTTTGGAGTATTATAAGAAACCCGTTTAGTTGCATAGTATCGATGCTTCCTAGGGTTATATTGGACTAATTTGCTCCCTTTACCCTCCGAATTTACGACACGATTTAACCGGAAAAGGCTTCCTTTTAATTGACGAGACGCTCTGGAACACGAGCCTATAATACGCGGCCGTATCCGATTTCCTTCCAAGAATCGTCGGCACCCAGACTCTTTCTCCACTGGGAATAATAGATCTTCAGCCATTCGCGCCCCTTCTTTGTTTCTCTTCTGTTACCCAGTACAGGCGCAGCTTTCCAATAATCTATAATGGCACACTCTTCGCGAACAGACGGCCACCTCAATCTCAATTATCTCTCCCAGCCAAGATCAGGGACTTCCACCGGCAGCTCGTCACCCAATGAGTTGCATGGCGCAGGCTCGATCAAATCGGCCTTTGGAGGATCAAATGGGTTAGGCAGTGCTGGAACATCTATCGGAACCGCGAGACTCGGGGCCGGCTCCCCGTCTCACGACCTTGGCGCTCGACTTTACTCGAAGCGGTAAGTGTCTTCGTTGACGTCGCCTGTCCCAGTCGCATTGCTGATCAAGATCATTGTCGAATAGTGCCCGAGAAATACAGGCCCAGGAAGGAGTATCCCCAAACATCTGGGGCCCCCCTACCAGCGGAAATTCAACCCCTCTCCGAGAAAATATTCCCGAATCTCCCGGCCAAGATGAGTTCCCAGACCTCATGCCTGCACCAGAGCCAACCATGCAGAGTCCGGCTCGAAGAACGCGTGCTGGCACTGTCCCCTCGCGGTTTTCTCCAGTAGGGCCGCTCAACGGCGCTAATATGCAGTCCTTCCTGTCCAAATCCTCCCGTCCAACTCCTTCCACTAGCCCCTTCCGCCCTCAGCCGTTGATGGACACCGCCAATAGGCCGCCAGTCTCAGGGAACAGCAACACCTCAACCTTCATGTCGCGTCTTCGCGCTGGATCCATGCCTCAACGCCCCGGAGTCCTGGGGACTACAAACCCCTTTGGTCCGTCGCTGTTCTCGACAAATTGGTCGTCAGGGCGGGATCGCGCGACCACTTTGACCAGCATTCGGTCGTCCGAAGGGCCTACATCCCCGACACAATCGTCAATATCACGGGATGGTCTTGCAGATACGGATGTAAGAACGCTTGATTATCTAGGACTTGCTGAGACTCCTCAGCAGGCTAGGGCTCAATTGGCTGGCTCACAAGTCGACCTGCTTCTCCAGCAGCAACAACAACAGCAGCAACAACAACAACAACAATCAAGTCTTCCGCCTCTTCTTGCGGAATTGGCGATGCTCAACAGGAACGCAAACAGATTCCGGTCGTATTCGGTGAATGCCAAGGAGAAGTACGCCGAGGATGACGAAGATCAGTATGGCCATCATTACAACATTGCCTCTGGGACCCTGACTCCGTCCGCTGCGGCCACGGCAGCACAACTGGCGGCAACTCAAGCTCAAATTCATCAACACAATCTTGCCGTTCAAGCTTATGCTAACCATGCTTCGGCGAGCCGGCCTCGGGCCCGCACTGCTGGAGTTTTGGACACGCCGCCTCAGCGTTCTTCGATTCGCAATTACCTTGCAACTCCCTCGAAACTTGACAATAGCATGACTGCTGCCGATATCCGTATCCCTGAGGCGGGAGAGTACGAGGAACTTTCAGACGCTGTCCAGATGATCAATCTTGGTGGTCTTGGCTCAATGCGTCCCAACCAAGAGACCACGGATGAAAACAATCTAGAAGGGCCAACGCGGGCACTGTGGATTGGAAGCATACCTGTTTCGACTACAGTGACATCCTTGGATGCGATCTTCAGCATGTATGGAAAGATTGAATCGACCCGCGTCCTGACACACAAAAACTGCGGATTTGTCAATTTCGAACGCGTTGAAAGCGCTATACAGGCCAAGTCCCTGCTCAACGGCAAGGAAATATTCCCTGGCGCAGGACCCGTTCGAATCGGCTACGCGAAAGTTCCAACGACTCCTTCGGAGACGCCTGGTCAGACTGGCTCCCAATCTTCGCCACGCCCTGGTCTTTCTACACGTACAACTGGGGATGGGGAGGATGGGAAGGCTCATGGTGAGAAGGATGAGGCTCCAAAAGTCCCCCCATTGCCTGAGCTGCAGCCTGAACTCGCGCAAATCGTGACTGAATTTGGCGCTTCTGAAACAGAACGCCACAACATAGTTCTGAGTATCCAGCGTGCAGTGGCATATCGTGCTTTTGTAGATGAGATTCCCCCAATTCCTGAACCGAGCCAAACTCGTGCATATGATGCGCCCCGACTCCGGGACATCCGGAAGAGAATCGATAACGGTGCCTGCACTGTCAAAGAGATTGAAGATACGGCAATTGATATGCTTCCTGAGATTGCAGAACTGTCTTCCGATTATCTTGGAAACACAGTCGTTCAGAAGCTTTTCGAGTACTGCTCTGAGGACATAAAGGAACAGATGCTAGTCCCGATAGCACCTCACCTGGCTGAGATTGGTACACATAAGAACGGCACATGGGCCGCCCAAAAGATCATCGATGTGGCAAAGACATCTACTCAAAAGCAGATGATTGTTGAAAGTCTTCGACCTTACACCGTCCCGCTGTTTCTTGATCAATATGGCAACTACGTACTCCAGTGTTGTTTGCGCTTCGGTTCCCCGTACAATGACTACATTTTCGAGACCATGCTCAGCAGGATGTGGGAGATTGCGCAAGGTCGATTCGGTGCTCGAGCCATGCGAGCTTGTCTGGAAAGCCATCATGCGTCGAAAGACCAACAGCGGATGCTTGCAGCTGCCATCGCATTGCACAGTGTTCAACTGGCTACCAATGCCAACGGTGCCTTGCTGCTGACTTGGTATCTTGACACATGCACGTTCCCTCGTCGACGCACAGTGCTCGCTCCTCGCCTAGTACCTCATTTGGTGCACCTCTGTACCCACAAAGTGGCGTACTTGACGGTCCTCAAGATCGTGAACCAGAGGAACGAACCAGAAGCACGCGATATTATCCTCAAGGCTCTGTTCTTCAGTCCCGGGGATGAAGTCTTGGAGAATATTCTCAAGGACCCACAGTCCGGTGCTACTTTAATTTTCAAAGTTCTTACTACACCTTTCTTCGAAGAGAGCATGCGCAATGAAGTCGTCAAGACTGTGGCAAAGATTCTCACGAAGTTGAAGACGACTCCGAGCCAGGGTTACAAACGACTAATGGATGAAGTCGGGCTTTCTTCTCGAGGAGGCGCGTCGAGGGATAGCCACCACGGCAGGGATCAACAACACTCTAATGCAGCGGAAAGACATCAACAACGACAAGCCGCAAAGCAGGCCAATAGCAATAGTACAAATTTTGCTTCAAGTCAGCCAGCTGCGCAACTACCACCTGGCCAGGCCTTTGATACACCACTGAACTTGGTTCGTACGGGGGCCTCTGATCCTGGCCTTGCTACTTATGATCCCTACATCTTGAGCGGCGTTAACGTAGCGGCGGGTCTTCCTGGGGCCAACCCTCTGCCTGTCCCTGGATTCGGGCAAGACCAACTGGCACCGTTGACTCAACAACAATTGCAGTACCAGGCGTTCCTTGCCGCGCAAGCCCGTAGTGGTGTTGCTCCCTCTTTCTATCCTTCCGTTCCTGGTGTTGCGCCTAACGCGTTCACTGGGTTTGCTCCCCCATCCGCATCGGTGCCGACGCATCCCTCTCCTATTCCTGGTCCTGCACAGATTGCCCCGAGTCCCCTGCTGCAGCAGCCTACCTATGCTCCTGCGCAACTCAGCCCCGCGATGAACGCCGGTCAGTTGTATGGCTATCCCCAGCAATTCTATGCGCAGCAGCCTCAGGGTCTGCCGCCCAATGGGCGACGCGGACGTGTAAGCGACATTCACCCATCAGCTACTACTTTTTCTAGCACCAGCCGTTGACCATTTTCTACAGAGATAAGGCGTTATGTCCAACACATCAATGTCTTTTCAACACCTTCCTCCCCTGACTACCATGATCCACGACGTGAAAACTGAACAATTTATTGCTCTCTTCTGCTCGATGCTGGATCGTCGACTTGTCTGAGATGTCTTGCTTACTCTCATACGCCACACAAAAGTCAGTACTCAGTGGTCAGCCAATGCACCTGGTGAAGTAGAAACTCTTCCTTTCGAACTCTACCATCTTTTTCTATATAAGTCTTTTAACTTCTTATCCCAATTTGTTCAAAGTTTAACTTTGTACATTTTTCGCTTAAAGTCTCAGCATTCAAATATCCTCCTGTTTCCCATCCGTGTTTCTTTCTTTTTTTTTTCTCTCGATGTATGTGTCGGATCTATCGACTGGCCCTGTGTATCGGCTCCAGTGTTTTTGTTTCGAGTCAGGAAAAGAAATAAAATTCGATTTTATTGTTTGCTGTGGCAGGTAAAAATACATTGTATATGATTTTTTTTTTCTCTTCCTACGCACTTTGGTTGGTTTTCTCAGGTTAGGTTTTCTTCTCGTCCTATACTGACATTTCACTGCCTGCAAACATGTACCTGTCAGGGTGGTGTTGATGCAAACAGCAGTATGGCTCGCCATAGCTGCCTTTGCAAGAGCATTCTTATTTTTGCATTTTTTAAGGAAAAAAAATAAAGAAATGAAACAACTTGACAAGACCCGAATTCAGCATCTGCTAATCATAGAAGCAAGAGCTTGCCAGATGCTGCGGTGTCGACCCTACGTTGTGTGCCAATTGGCCGGTTTCTCTCCATTTTGTGCCTTGTGTGCTTTGTCCTGAACCATTGACGAGTATTGAGGTGAGCGTAACTCATGGCAATAACGAAACCGAGCCATTTCGAGTGCTATTTAAGCTTGGCAACATGAAGAAAAGGAACGGCCAGGTGTAGAATGCTCAAGCCTTACTAGAATTAAGGATGCTGCAAACGTTGATTGGTTGATTCAGACGCCCAACGAGAGCGTTGAGGACCCTGCCACAAGCTGTTTTCGCGACATCTCAGGCTTTCATGTCAAGATATTTATTCCTGATGCATCTCCAGTGGCGCACGGTCAACCATCCGGCTGTTGGGTGATTCTGGACTAGCTGTGCGACCCTCCGTTGCAGTGAAAAGCACAGGAAGCGCGTCGAGTCCCTACTAATTCTGGGATGAAGCAACTGCCTCAGACGACACAGCAGTCAGTGGGACGTAACTGCGACTCATCGGCAATCCTGTACCAAGATCCAGCACAAAGCGTTTTCATTCTTGATATTCCGCGGTCCATCGAACTTGCCCAGTTCCTTGATCGATTTAGATACCATAAAAACGACAGCAACAGCAACCGCAATGGGCGGTCTCTCATCTGCTGTCCCCCCTTGCAAACTCCATTACCAAACCCGCCAGAGCCAAAGACATCAAAGGCACGAAAGCGGGTGCTAGAACGGATTCCGGTCTCAGAGATCAAGTACCATGATGCAGTTATGCCTGTGGTCGCTTCTGCGTTGAGGCATGTCAGGGAAACATATTCTGGCCCTTGGTGCTTGGAGCGCTATTATCTCTCTAGCGAAGACGCAAAGGGAGCCAAGGACATCGGGGAGTCCGCAAAAAGATCCAGAAAGCGAAAGCTGAGTTGCCCCGGGAAAGGAGTTTCTGGCTGCGAGGAAGACGACGGAGTGGAAGTGTTAGAACATCTCCCCGTCGCCCAATCGTCCGTAATCACTGCGCTTACCGAACCCCCAATCATCCTGGCCCCCGGAATCAACTGCTTTCCAGGCATCTCGTCCATCCGGGGCTCTATCGTCAAGAACTCGTCTACAGTTCCCTCAACCTTGCAGTTTTCGCCCCTACCATCATGGATAACCATTCCCCCCAAAGCTACTTTCCTCCTTACACGCCTCACCCTCACACCACCACCACAACAACAACAACAACAACAACAACAACAACAATTAGAACCAGCGTGTTGCACACCAATTCCCAGATTTCACGTCCTGATCCTCGACCCTCCTTGGCCTAATCGCTCTGTCTTGCGCTCAGCACACTATTCGACTACCCCTTCTTTCGCCGCACTTGAACTGCTCATCCGCAATCTCATTACGCTTCACCTGGTTGGCAACGACAGTACTAATGATCGAGGCAGTGACGGTAGCAAGAAGACAAGCGGGTTCGTCGGAGTATGGACAACCAACTCCTACAGATCCCGCGAGGCGGTGCGCAACGCATTCAACATGACAAACTTGCGGGTCGTTGAAGAATGGATTTGGGTGAAGTGTACGATCGCGGGGGAGACGGTTTTGCCGTTGGATGGACTGTGGAGGAAGCCTTATGAGGTGATTCTGTGGGGACAGAGGAAGGAGCACGGTGATGGTAGTGGCGAAGAAGAAGAAGGAGGAGGAGGAGGAGGAGGCGGCGGAGAAGTCAGGAGACGGGTTATTTTTGCGGTTCCAGGTGTCCATTCGCGGAAACCGAATTTAAAAGAACTGGTCGAGCGGGTGTTGCTTGCTGATCCAAATGGGGAACGAGATGACGTGGTAGGTACTGTACTCGACTACACGGCCATGGAGGTTTTTGCGAGAAATCTCACTGCGGGATGGTGGGCGGTAGGCGACGAGGTATTGAAGTACAACAGTAACGAATGGTGGATAGAACAATGATTGTTACTTCTTTTATTTCTGGGTATATCCCCTCCGTTTCTCGGAGGAATTTTCTCTAGACTCGACATGCCCAACCACACCACTCACAACCGAGTGAGTCACAGAATGCGCATCAGATAGAAATAAATCTAACCCAAGCAAAACGGTGAGAGATCACTCAAAAACCGGCCCCAGGCTCACACAACTGAACCTCAAATCCCCTTCGCCGCCTCCACCCTTCTCCCTCTCCAGAAACTTCAACACACCAGCCTGTAATGCCTTGGGACTCAACATGTCCTCATCATCCTCCAGCTTCCCGCGATCCAACGGGCCCTTTCGCCGCCCATCCAGCTCCCACAGATGCCCATCTTTCCCTTTTACGAAGCATACAAAATGCAAGTCGACTCTGGCCTCCGCCTCAGGGGCCTGCGTATCGCCCATGGCCGCCGCGCTCGCATGTGCCGACTCCAGCGCTTTGCTCTCGTACAGCAAATTTGCCCGCTCGATCGGGCCCAGTGGCTCCGCCTCCTTCAACAGCTTATCCAAATCCGATCCGGGGATGATCTGCTCGCGCACCGCGCCGTTGGACGCCGCATGCAGCAAGCCGATAAGTCCGCAGGCGTTTCGGATCGTCTGCTTGAACCACATCACTGGCTCGTTGGGGCCCGAGCCGTCGTATGTCGGCAGCGTCGCGTCCTCTGCGATGCGGCCGGATTCGTAGATTTTAGAGACAGGAAAAACGAGGAGGAGGGCGAGGGACGGGCGGGGAACGAAGGAGAGGAGGTCGGGGTCGGCGAGGGAGTAGATGTCGGAGAAGCCGAGGGTTGAAGGGAGACCCAACGCGTGGAGAAGGGAGGTCATCACAATTGGGTTGTTTTCTTTATTCAGAAGACGATGTTAGTTTTGGAGGATAGAATTCATTCTCTTCTTCCTGCAGTGACGACGGATTTCATGGGATGCGGGGAGCTTTACCAAGAGGCACAAAGGCCTTGACGTTGTCTGGACAGTCTGGATCATTGTCCGCCATTTCGATATGTTTTTTTGTTCTTTTTCTAATTCAAGATAAAGTGACGGCAAATCAATTGGGATTCGAAGTGGCTTTTTTTTTTTTGTTCAGATTTCAAGAGATACATTTACCACCGATGTAAAGATGTACGAATTCAAAAGAAGAGGGGGTGGATCCGCAGGTGACAAGGCATGCGTCATGATTATGCAAACTTAACAAACGCCGAAGACATGCGGAACGGATCAATAATGACCCGCCAGTTTGACTCTTGGGGTCAAGTTGCTTGCCAGAACTCTAGGTCTAGAAATCGAGAGTCGTAGTACATAAACGAATAATGGGACGATGAGACAATTTTAGCTCGGGGGACTCGGGTTCTTTCCCCGTTTCAAAGGCCCGAAAACGGTGGTCCATAGTTCACTGGCCTCTCCCAGGAAATAAGTCAGTGACACATCCGCCATGCCTGTGTCTGGCCCGCCGCTCATGGCTTCCAGCTGCGAAATGAGGTTCTCTAATCCAAAGGCCTTTCCCGTCGATTGAGTGGTGCCAGCCTCCAACATGACGTTGACGATGTGGATGTGGAAATGGTAGTACGTTGGTTGGTCTGGGACCGTCAGAATAGAACGAATTCAGGGGGAAGAAGGCTCAAAGGACAGACGTACAGTGAACGTAGAGTTTCAGCTGGTCACGGTCTAGCTCCGGGTATACCTTGACGACAGTATCGAGGATCTTGTCCCGCATGTGCTTAAGCCAGTCGATATGTGACTTTTTCAGATCCCGCAGACTCCAGATATCCCGACGTTCGACCAGCGCAAGCAGACGGAGTGTGCCAATGGTCCTGCGATCCCAGTTGAGGTCCGGCAGGACGAGGAACCCTTCGAGGGGATCGTCGTGGCGGACAATGACATCTTCCTGCTCTGTGCGACCTTCGATGATGTTGTACACCCAGTTCAGCCTCCCCTGTTCCCGCTTGCTCTGCATGTAGGGGCGGACATAGTTGCGATAGATGTCCGGGGTCTCGGTGACCATGCGCACGGCCTGGGCGGAGTACTTGCGGATATGCTGATCGGTGCAAGGCCAGATGAGATTGAGTTTGAGATCCGGATGGCCGTGGTCGTCTTGACCGGAGGCCGCAAGGTACCAGCGGTAGATGTCATTGGTGCCCAAGTTCTGGACGCGGGAGAGGGCCGCATGGAATGCACGGAGGGAGTCGAGGTCAGCAACGAAGGCAGCTCTCTCGACGATCAGGATTGCGGGGGACTGGTCGATGGAGCCCAGGATGGCAATGCGACGATCATTCTGGTCTGGTGAGCGGGGGGTTCGATCAGTTTACATCGTGTCCGGTAATCTATTGAAAACTTTTCAGAAGAAGACGAGGAAGCAATTCGTCAATTTCCATCCAAACAAAAAGCCGATCAACGGCTGGTGAGCGGTGGAAGGTAGTCTATGTACAGATGAAACGAGGAGTTAAGAAGAAGAAAAAAAAAACAGTCGAGAGCCAACCTTGATTGAGCAGTCTCTCGACGGAGAATTTGGGGATGAGGCTTTCGGAGATCTTCTTGTCATCGTCGTTGGCCATGGCTGCTCGCCAAGTTCTCTATCAGCCACACGCACACAGTTCAGCAGTCTTGAGCCGAAGACGCAGGTGGAAGCCGGAGTGCTCTCCGAAACTCAGAGTACACTGCTACTGTTCTGAATAAAAAAGTGTAGTACTCGTCTCAGTGGATCAAGCAGATCTGGTCACTGCGACTTCTCCGCTGTACCCCTGAGAGTCGTAAGAAATGCCGGAAGTTGCCCTGCGCGGGGGGTTCCAGCTCAGCAGTGGTTAGGATTTGCTGACTAAAATTTCTACCACCGCCACCTTCCTACCCCAGGCAGGGTCCACGAATTGAATTGCCCACCACCGTTGGGCTTTGGTGTCACAGCGGTGCTCTCCCTATGCAAATATCTATGCTCAACATAGACCTTGCGTAGATATTGCGTGCTGCCAGACACAACCAGCTAGATGAAATCACTGCAGGAATATTGAAACTGTTGCTGGGAGCAGTCGTTGTTTGTTTTGGTTCAGGTGGCTGTAGGAATATTCTCAGTATAACCACGATGATAGCAGAACCGATGTTTGGCTTCATGCAAAGTTTTAGAATTTTAAAATTCTCTTTTGTTCTCTTTCTCTTCTTCTTCTCTTATTAGCAGGCATCAAATTAAATGTGAGTGTTTCATCATTGCTTTGCAAAAAACATATGCTAATTATATACTTAACAGAATTTAGAAATGAACTAGAATGCCTCTGACACGCGCCGACTTTGATAATCCAGAGGTTGACAACACAACCAATCCCTCAAATTTCGGCTACCATCACGGTAAGAATATGTTGAATTCTCGATGAGTCTATGCTGAAAATAAATTAGGTCCCATTCCAAACAATAATTCGGGATGGCTCCCAGACAGTAAGTGTATTAGCAGATTCCCAGCATGTGTTTCGCGTAAGCTAATTCTCACAGGGCAACAACAAGCCAGGGCTGATAATTGTCGCCATTAGTTCTTCCTCTGAATATGTTTTACGTATGCTTATTGGTGTTTAGTTCCTCCTGTTATTGCCGTGGAGAACGCGAGTGAGTTGCCTTTAATGCATGCGAAAATATATATGCTAACAACATGTTCAGCTGCCCCTAATCCTCCAGTTTTTGAAGCCGCTGAGTGCTTTTGTAGAAGTTTTCATCCCTTTCCCATCCACATCTTGTGTCCTGTGTTGTGGCTCAGATCACTCTTTAAAGTGTGTCTGTGTACTTCACAAGTCTTTTATCTGATCAGAGTTTTTGAGTTTACAGCAGAGATTTATTATGAGAAACCATCTTCACCATCATTGGCATCACTCTTGTTCATTCTTTATGCATTTCATTATCAATTTTTTTGTGAATGACTACTGAGATTCTGTCACTTGAGCTTGTGCTGAAGCTCTAAGAAACTTCGTCAGAAATTACAATCGACAGGAAACCGACGAGGTAGGGCAAGGAATACTCAATGTTGAATTGACGATTACAGACGTTTTTATAATCAATTGGAAGCTCTTACAACATTGAATCTACCCTGAAAACACCGACTAAATTGACCCAGCGGTTATTGAGATATTAAGAGGTGAAGTTTTCACCTATTTTTGGCATATCCAAAGCTTCTATTCCTCATTTCTCTACAACCACAGGGTGTATTGACTCAAAATTTGAACTGCGCATCAAACACGGCAATGCAAATCCCATTTTCAACTGAATATGACTGATCTTTCTGGAGAATTTTGACATTCTTTAGTCACTTAGTGATGACGATCTCTGGCAGAGGCTGAACGGTGGTAGAAAATATGCCCAGCACATAGCTGAACTGGGGTAGACTGGGGTAGGTGGGCCAGCCACCGCCGAAGGTGTTTCGGTTCCGCCCCGACAGTCTACCACCGATGAACTTTATCCTACCACCGCTGAGCTGTAAGCCCTGCGCGGGGATCTGGTCAAGGCTGATCGGCGGAACTACGTTGATCCGGCCTAGCATCCAACCCGGCCGTGGACACGGTGCACGTGCTGGCCAAAGCGCCAACCTCTTCGCCACGGAAGCCCGCCACGTGTGGGAAGAGACGCATCGCGTGTGGTTGGGACTGGCCATTTTCTGAGCTCGACCTGCGTGTCATACCTGCACATGGTGCTCCAGCACGGAGTTCTCCTCGTGACTTGGCGTCTTTCGGTGGACTAATATGGACTGTGGTAACTGATCTATCGCACAATCCGGAGTACGATGGCAGGAACGACAATAATAACAAATTTCACGAGTAACCTAAGTACTTAGAAGATGTACTTCAAAGTTTGTACAAGGGCAACCCCCCCCGGCACGTTGTGTCTGGCTTCTCCCGTCATTGGTCCCCGGCAACCTGACATGTCCAGGAACCTCTCCCGAGTCCCACGGACGGTGCCATGATGGGCCGCTAACTGCGGAGATATGAGATGCCTCTTCTGTTCGGTCGCGTTCGGCCCCGTGGTGAGGGTCAAAGAGAGCAAAAACGTGACGGTCTTCGTCCCAGTCGTGCGTTCTTCTCATGCTTCTGCTCGATTCGTCGAACGGTCGAATCATGGGCACGGGGGGAGAGGGCCTCTCTCTTCCTCGTATCATGTTCTGTGCTCAATTCTAATCAATTATCATGAGCAGCAGTAGCAGAACTCGGAAGTCTCCATCCGTCCATGCACGGTGGGGTTGCATCCGTTCATGGTTCTCCCCGATGGCCTTGATATTCCCGATCTGGTTAAAGATGGACATCTCACGGTCTTTTGTATAAGACGGGCAGCTCGCCCACACCCGGTCCGTTTGTTTTTATTTCCCCCGTCGTTTCTTTTCTTCTCTTCTCCAGCTCTCTCTCTCTTTCTCTCTTTCTCTCCCGCCTTCTCTGTTGATCACTTCGTCGTCGGAGCTGTGGTCAAGTATGAAGGGCCCCGTCTTCTTTGCTGGGCTTGCCCTCTTCGCGTCCTCAACGCTAGCGCAGACCTTCCAGCGTCTGGGTGCTTGTCCTGACCTGGGCTGCATCTTCCCTCCTGACCAGTATGGTTTTTCTTTTCTGCGGTCTTTTCTTTTTCTGTTGTGCGTGTCTTGCTCGCTAATTTGATCGTGGTTGTAGGGCTGACTTCTTGCCTGGCCAGTATTTCGACATTCGTTTGGAGGTTCATTCTCCCGTCAATGGTTCCGAAGCACGTGAGGGAGAGCCCGACCCCAACTTCACCTTAACGATCGCCCGCAAGGGACGTCACAACAGGCCCAAGACCCCCGAGGAGTTCTGGGGAGTGAAGACTCCTGAGCTAGAGAGATGGAACTTTACCTGGTACGAAGGTGCGTCCGTCAATTAACTGACCACCGGCTGCGTAGCACTCGCGATCAAGCGCAGACCGACGCTGACTCGATAATGCAGACCTCTTCGCAAAGGATGCCGACAAACCCTCCCTTGTCCAGGTTACTTCCAAGGCCTACCGCCGCGTCTCCCTCGACCAGCCCGGCGAGTATGAGGCCGTGCTCTCCTACTACAATGGCACCACTACAACCGCCAACTGGTTCGTCCGAGACGTGCCAAAGCGACGCAGGGCCAAAAACGTCGTCTTCTTCATTGCTGACGGCATGACCACTAATATGATCACTGCTGCACGCTTGATCGCCCACAAGTCCATCAACGGTCGCTACCAGACCCGGATGGCCATGGACAAGTTTCCCGTGCTGGGCCACCAGATGACCCACTCCCTGGACTCGTTCATCACAGACTCGGCCAACTCCGCCTCTGCCCTATACACTGGCCACAAAACCACCGTCAACGCGCTGAATGTCTATGTCGATTCATCCAAGGATCCCTTTGATGATCCCAAGTTTGAGACTATTGTCGAGATCCTGCGCAGGCACTACCCCGGAGCCGGAGTGGGCATCATCTCTACTGCTTTCCTGGGTAAGTACTATATATAAATATATATATATATTTTCCCCTCCTGGGAGTAAATGATCGTGATGTCCGTGTAACTGACGAATACCTGTAGCGGATGCAACACCCGCTGCTCTTGTCTCGCATACTAGAGACCGCGGTCAGTACGGCCACGTGATTGACTGCTACTACCACGGCCTGACCAACTACACCTGGTCTGAGTTTGACGGCCCTGATGTCCTTTTTGGCGGTGGTGCCGAAAACTTCCTGCCCGAAGAATCCTACCAGGGTCAGGACTATTACCAGCTCTTTGCTGAGCGCGGATATAGCATCAGCTGGAACCACACCGCGCTGATGCAGGCTCCCAACAATACCAGGGCTCTTGGTCTCTTCACCACCGGCAACATGGCCACCTGGCTCGACCGCAATGTCTACACCGATAACCTCAAGGGCCAGAAGAACTACCCAGACGGCTCCGACAAGTCCGCGGACGACCAGCCTGGATTGAAGGACATGACCCTCAAGGCCATCGACATTCTGCACACTCGCACCAAGAAGAACAAGGATGGCTTCTTCCTCATGGCCGAGGCAGCTAGCGTTGACAAACAGATGCACGCCATGGACTACGACCGTGCCCTTGGTGACCTCCTGGAGTTTGACGACACCATCAAAGCTACCATCGAAAAGTTGCGCTCCATTGGCGAGCTGGACGACACTCTGATTGTTGTGACCGCTGACCATGGCCACGGCTTCGACGTCATGGGCTCCGTCGACACCAAGTACCTGAACGCTCAAAAGGATGACCGCAAGAAGCGCAACGCCATCGGCACCTACGAGAAGTCGGGTCTGTCGCAGTACACTGTGCAGACCAACAACTCTCTCGTATACACCGAAGGCGTGCATTTCCCTGCGCAGTGGGATCCCCGCTACACTCTCTATTCCGGTCTGACTGCTCAACCGGATCACAGAGAGGACTACCAGGTCAACAAGGACGGCCCTCGCAAGCCGGCTGTCGAGCTGGAAGAGGGCTCGAATAACTACTACGCGAACTACAAGGATGCTGTGACTGGCTTCCTTAACAACGGATCTCTCCCCGCTGATGAATCCCAGGGCGTGCACTCGTTGACCGATGTGCCTGTGTTTGCCATGGGTCCTTGCCAAGAGGAGTTTGGTGGAGTCTACAACTCCATTGATATCTTTTTCAACATCGCCGGCTGTCTCGGTCTGGGAAAGGCTCGTAATGGGAGAGGTGATGACGAGGATGTTGCTTGCCGTAACTGATCTTCTTCTTTTCCGTATTGTTTAATCGTGTCTTTTGTACATACATCTTTTTATTCTTAGGTTGGTATCAGCAGTGTTGCTGTTGCACTGGATCTGGAAAATTTGTATCGTCAAATTCGTGTAATCTGGAGCAAAACTGATGATAAGATGGCCACACATCATCGTTTGTGGCTCTTGCTAGCGTATATAAGATCGGATTCTCATGGAACTTCATTTTCTTCTCTCCACCTCATTTTGTGCGGTTGTCGTCGACGTTGACCTGTCAGAATGTATCTGAGAGCGAAAATCAGTCAACGCACCAACATCTTCACCTCAATCGATGATCATCACACCAGCCCCATAGAATTGGAATGGGTAAGCCATGCTATTTGGAAGGAGTGTGACACTTACTGTCTCCGCGAACCGAATCCACTCATTCAGTCCTTTCGCAAACACATCGTCCGGCCCAGGAAGCTTCTCGTGCTTCCAGATTTGGATGTGCGTGAACTTTCCATGAGTATCGAGTAGGGTGGTTTCCGACTCTTGTTCTTCGTCGTACTTATCTTCTTCTTCTTCTTGGTCGTCGACCACCCAATTGCTTTCAGCTACGTCGATTGGAGGCATGGAGATCTGTCGGTTCGTTTGCACTGATTGTTTCTGTAGTTTTGTGGTTGAGGTTGTTGCGATTAGGCCTGTAAGTTCATGTATGAGGTAAGCTCCTCATTAGACATGGGAAATGAAAATCTCGAATAGCCAGCCACTGGTAGCATAGTGTGCGTACGCACCGCAATAACCCTCTGGTATCCGAACGCGAGTGCCTCGGAGCTTGCGACCGCGGAAGTAGGCGGTTGCTTGATCTATGTATGGGTGAGGATCGTTAGTATCACCATAGATTGTATGAAAACTCAGCATCATAGATGCAGGTCGGTATCGCAAAGTTATGTCTGAAGGTCCTTTGAGTATCATGCAAGTACGTTAGGGGATAGTAACACAGATGGGAAAGTCTATCCATCCATATTAGGAATGGATTGAAAAATATGAAACGACTCCAGGATCCAAAAATGCTCTTCAGCCATATGTCCATGGTCGACGTGCGCAGCAACATTGCGGGAACTGTGACAGAAGTAAGGGAGGGATACCATATCGGTACTCATCACATCCCACTGGGTAGATGGAATAAAATAGGTGTAGCACTTAATAACATGAACGCCCTTACGCATCGAAGGAATAATCCAGAGCAAGGTGTGCATCAAATAGCAGGAACAGAAGCAGGAAAACAAACGAGAGTCACATACCCTCATTTCCCTCATCCTGGATCGGATTCCAATATCTCCTCGACACGGGCACCGGCCCATCATGTTGAATGCGGCACGGGAGGATATTCGGAGTAACTGTGGGTGTTTGACTCCATGGCGTCTCTGCCTCTGCGGAATTGGAATTTACGTCTTTTGCGCGAGGCGGGAGGGCAAACATGATGATCTCTTGAATCTTCTTTTCTTTCTTCTTAATATCTGATCTTCTGGGTATCTGGAGTGACGTTGAGCTATTTTCGGTTGGTTTCAATGCGCTGGGACTCGGGGTGTTTTTGTCCTGTCTTAAAAAGGGGGCCAATAATATTTGGTCAAAGGCGCAATACTTTTCACGGAGAATGGGCGCTCAGCGAGTACTTTTCGGCAATTACCTATTGCCAGGTGCTTCAACTGATTCATTGAGATCGTACTATTAGCATGTCTAATTTAATTTTGAAAGGGTCGCGTGTCTCTCAGTCGAGACGCGTTCCTAAGCCCGTAACGTAATCCACAGCATAGCGAAAAACACAACCTAACTAGCTAACATACCGAAAAACCCTTATGTAAGTCAATGGAGAAAGGGAACTTCAATCAATTGAGATCTCTATTGAGAAGATTGTACATCATACACAGTAAAGGGTATCAAACAGCGTAGTGTGTTGGAAAGTATGACAGTTTAAGTCCGTGTTACTCCCAGACGACCAGCGTTAAACACAAGGACGCATGGTCAAATCTGTTCACCTCTTCTTTTTCTTTGTAGATTTCTTCTTTTTCGACTTACTACTATTCCTATCCTTTTCGCCGTTCGCCTTCACTCGAACTGGGTATTTCTTCGCATGCTCCCTCTCAAAAGCTTCCTTATCCCTCCGGAAGAGCATCATCGCAGCTCTGGCATCTTCCAAACTAGAATGCGAAGAGCCTTGAATCTCTATCCCAAGTAACTCCGCAGCCAGAACTTTCAGTCTCGGTGACCCTCCACCCGCAAGTTTTCGGTAAGGCGGATGTCGACTGGTATCCCTGATATCCCTTCTCGGATGGCTCAATAGCAATGCATCCAAATCGTTCCTGACCGCATGGCCCACCAGAATCCGTCCGTCAAGTACCTTTGCGACGTCGCGTTGTACTTCTTCTAGAGACCGTGCAATGGCCATGTGTTTCGGTGACACGCCGCTGATATGCGTGCGCCAATCCGTAACCAACTCTTTCGGCCGCACGAACGAATCGTAGACTTGCTCTCCGTTGTAGTTGACAATGCTTACACGCGCGAGCGCGGAGTCGTTGTCTGGATCAGGGCCGACTCCCACCATCTCGCAGTCAATGGCGATGTATTTACCTATTTCGGCCCTTTGGGTGGAAAAATCAGCATTTAGCGACATAGTTAATGGTAGCTACGTTGTGTTTGCAAGGGATAGAGGGACCATCATACGTAGGGGATAATCCTTCGTTAATCCGATCATTCGAGCTGGCTTGTTTTATCGCGGCATCATTGCTGCCCAGGGAGAGCTTGCTCTCGACTTCATCGGCCACATCCGCCGTCATTTTGCATCGCTTAATAGTACCCCTTTCAAACTTCGATTCCGTCTTATCAATAGTTCTTTTATTATCATTTTTATTCGTCACACTCGATGACGACGTCGAAACCCTCCGCCGCTTTACTGCGCCATTTTGTCCGGAGGTTGAAGAGTTGGTCGCGGGGAGCTGGGTCGCGGACTTCGAGGGCTTCGTGGACTCGTTTGTCTTTAAGGTCTCCTGGAGCTTTTTCCAATTGCTTGACAGGTTCTTCAAGTTCATTCCCAGAGCCATTAATCTCCGAAAGAATGTACACTTGCAGTTATTGAAGTGCAAGGGATCCCCAAACGAGGGAACTTTTTTCTTGCCCTTCGGCGGAAACGGTACTCACAGCTTCAATCACAGATTGTCGGGTTTGAAACAAACAAAGCAAACGAGACAAACAAAAGCAAAGCAATACCCCATGCACGTAGACAATAATTCCGTACAGACTACTTCAGTATTTCGAAATCCCAGGTCTTTAAAAAGCGCATGGAGTTGATTTCTTATTACGCAGATGGATGTATATTGAATGGCAAAAAAATATTTACTCTCTCATCACGATTATATCTTGAAGTCCTTGTAGGCCCATTTCTCCGTGAGCTTTCTCTTCGCTTTCTTCGGTTGTGTGATTGGTTTTCTAACTTCCAGTTTACCCTGGAGCATCAGAGTGCGGAATCGATCGCCTAGCAAGTTTCCTTCTGGTTTTAGCAGGCGCAAAGAATCTTGTAATTCATCTGGCAGGACGAGTTCAAGGGGCTTCTCTGGGACGCTAGAGAGACAACTTATATTAGCATCGCGTCTGAAGTCCATGCTGGCCCATTTGAAAACTTACTGGAACTTCCCAAATCTTCTCTTGCGTAGAACCTCAGGGTCTCCCTCCTCTGATGAAGAGTCATCCGCCTTCTGCAGCTGCTGCTTCCTGGCTTTCTCCTTTTCTTCTAACTCTTTCGCAATAGTTTTAGCTTGAACCGCTTGCTGCTCTCGTTTTTTCATTTGAGCTTCCCATTTCGCTTTTCTCTCTGCTTCCTTTCTTCTCTTGATTTTATTTCTCTCTGCTTTTGTCTTCCTCTCCGGTCGTTTCTTCTTTATCTCTGCAGCTTCATACTCGCTCTCGAAACCTTCCCATGCGCTTTCATCATCTGATTGAGCGGCCATATCATCATCTTCTTGCGCTGCCGCTGCTATTCGCGCAAGTCTTTCCTCTTCGGCTTTCGCCTCTGCTATTCGTTGCTTTTCCGCCTCCACCTCTTTCTGGCCCTCCTTAGTCAAGAGCCTATCCCAGTCCTCAAATGTAGGATTATAACTTGTGCCAGCATCCGGATTAGGCACAGCCGGGATTGGCTTGCCGTTGGCGGCTAGGGAAATAGGAGCCATCTTCAATGTTGGTGGAACAACCTTAGGTTTGGGCTTTGGGATGAAGTTGAAGCGATCTTCAGTTGTCGATGTAGTTGTGTCGTCGGCCCAGGGATCATAAACGGGCGTTCCCTCGCTACCCTGGATTTCAACATTTCCTTCCTTTGCCACTTTCTTCAGCCGCAGCCATTCCTCATGCGTAACCCAATCGCTTCGCGGCCTCTTGGCCTTTGGTTGGATAATTCCGTCTGTCACTTTGGAGTTACTTGGGCGCTTGCGGTTGTCCACAGCAGGAACTGCCGAACGTTGAGCGAGGATCTGGTCACTTCTCAAAGGTTTTACATTTTTGAGGTTATGTTTTTTCCTGATTTCATCTGATCCCACGGTATCTAGAACGAACAGTTCTTCTGAAGGCTTTTCAGCGAGGACACCACTGTTCACAAATTTAGCAATTCATCGCAATACGGGGCTGCGGACCGAAATTGCTCACCCTTCGATTTCTTCCTCCCGGACTCGCTCGAGTCCTTCCTGGACATCTGTGAGATCTATATGTTTCCGCCATGCCTTCTTGCCCTTTCGGGAAGGTTGATTGTATTGCTGAGGGGCCTGTACTGCGGTCGACATTTTTGATGTTTTGAAATTAGCCCATAAATGCAGCAGTTTCACAACTCGTTGCTCGTTACTCTGTTGCTTTCTTGAGGTTTCAAATTTCTAGATGTGGGTGAGTTGTGGCTAGTGCTTGGTTGTGTGGCTGGTGCCGAGACTCCTTCGCCCCCATTCATCAAGAATGCCAAACCAGTAACGACAACTTGCGCGACAGCCAAACTGAGGTCAAACAAGTGCAGTTTGCGACATCCATCAAGATGCCTGTCGTAAAAGGTGGTGTATGGTAAGTTTGATCTTCTTTTTATTCAGCTGATATCTATCGGATCCCTCAACTGACGCCTCCATAAATTCAGGACAAACATCGAAGATGAGATTGTTAAAGTCGCCGTGTCCAAATATGGACTGAATCAATGGGCTCGAGTATCCTCCCTACTTGCTCGAAAGACCCCGAAGCAGTGCAAGGCACGCTGGCAAGAATGGCTGGACCCTAGTATCAAAAAGATTGAGTGGTCCAAGGAGGAGGATGAGAAGTTGCTTCACTTGGCCAAGTTGATGCCCACGCAATGGCGCACCATTGCCCCCATCGTCGGAAGGACCGCGACTCAATGTCTAGAGAGGTATCAGAAACTGCTGGATGAAGCGGAGGCTCGGGAAAATGATGAACTGGGCTTGGGTGGGCCTGCTGGCGGTGAGACCGCCGCTCCAAGTGCGGACGACGTGCGGAGGTTACGGTAAGTTTTGACAGAGTTCCCTCGAGTCTACTGGCGTTTGCGGCATTTCTAACATCTTTGAGTCTGCTAGGCCTGGTGAACTTGATCCTGACCCTGAATCAAAACCTGCTCGACCTGATACAATTGATCTCGACGAAGATGAGAAAGAGATGCTCAGTGAAGCGCGCGCGCGTCTTGCGAACACACAGGGTAAAAAGGCGAAGCGAAAGGCGAGAGAACGCCAGTTGGAGGAATCCCGACGACTAGCAGTACTACAGAAACGAAGGGAGCTTAAGAATGCGGGCATTAACATCAAGGTTGTTACGCACAAGAAGGGTCAGATGGACTACAATGCAGATATTCCATTCGAGAAGCAACCAGCTCCGGGTTTCTACGATACAACTGAGGAGCAGGCCAGGAATGAGCGTCAGCGTGAGATGTTCGATCCACGGAAGCTTCAACTAGCTGCTGGTAAACGCAAAGGCGAGCAGGAAGATGAAGCTGATAGGAAGCGGCGGAAGAATGACAAGGATGGAACTTCAGCTGCGTTCGCTGCCGCCGCCAGGGCCGGCCAACTTCAGCGAATTCGGGAAGCGGAACAGAGCAGCAAGCGGCGGCCTTTGAACCTGCCAGCACCACAAGTGAGCGAATCCGAGCTTGAAGAAATCGTGAAAATGGGTATGGCCGGAGAGCGTGCCACAAAAATAGCTGGAGATGATGACCTTACCCGTGGCTTGGTTGGCAACTATACAAATATTGTTGGTGCAACGCCGATTCGAACGCCTAGAGCTCCGCCCGAGGAGGATCGCATTGCCAATGAAATCCGAAACATAAAGGCTTTGACAGAGACACAATCTTCCCTGCTGGGTGGAGAAAACGCTCCGTTGTATGAAGGCAGTGGAACGACAGGTTTTGAAGGCATCGCCCCCAAGAAGCACCAAATAGTCACTCCAAATCCGATGGCCACACCATTCCGACAAGGTGGTGCGAATGGAGTCGGTGCCACTCCCATGGGACCACCAGGTATGCCTGGAGCAACTCCTCTGCGCACTCCGAGAGACACATTTGCAATCAATAAGGAGACCGGCGGCGACCTTGTAGGGGCCACTCCTCGAGAGATGAAAGTCAGGGAGGACTTTATGCGGAGACAGTTGCGTGCTCAACTTGGGTCACTTCCCAAGCCTAAGGAGACTGAATGGGAACTTGAGGAGCTGCCGTCCGAGGCTGCTGAACCAATTACAGAAGGTCTGGGTGTAGAAGAAGACGCGGCCGAGCGTGACAGACGAAATAGGGAGATGCAGGAAAAAGCAGCAAGAGCGGAGTTCAAGAGACAAAGCCAGACCTATCAAAAAGGACTTCCGAGGCCCACAGTGGTCGACCTGGATGCTTTGATGAGCAAAGCTTCAGAGGTCACTGATCCGATACACGGCCTCATCGCCAGGGAAATGGTCATTCTCATCGCCCACGACGCCCGCAAATTCCCCTTACCTGGTGCGAAGATCGAAGGCCGAGCGCCGAAACTCGAGCAGCTGAGCGATGACTTACTAGCGAAAGCAAGAGCGGAGCTTGCAGATGCCGTAACCCTTGAAGAACAGCAGAAGTGGCAGGAGAAGTTTGAAGCCTCTTGGAAATCCGCTCACCAGTCATCGACTCTTCCAGGACTTGACGTTTACGACGACGATCTCGAAGTGCAGGAACAACGGATGTCTACAGCATTTGACAACATTCAGAGTGCACTGTTGGAGATGGCTGAGACAGACAACAAACTGGAGAAGAAGATTGCTCTGCATCACGGCGGGTATCAAGCTAGGGCCAAAACGCTACGTGCAAAGATTGTCGAAGCAAGTGAAGCGCTCGAAAAAGCGAAAAATGAACTGAATTCGTTCCGCACGCTACAAATCAGCGAAGAGGCTGCTATCTCTAGACGCCTTGAGAGCCTCCGAGATGAGGTCACCTATGTCACAAGGCGGGAGCGTGAAGCACAGGAGGTGTACAGATCACGAAAGGACGAACTTGATTCTCTGTCTTACTAACGGCGCATAGAGTGGCATTGGCAGTATTAGCATTGATATCTACGTTTAAATATGCCTACAGCATGGGGAATATTCCTGCTTTTGTAATTTTACAGAGAGTGATTGCTTGCTGTTTGTTGCTGTTTGTGTGCCCCCGGGGAGGGGGGGAACAGGTCTAGGGCGTGGCAATAGTGTTCCATTGCCTTCGCAGATGTTCTTAATAAGCCAATCTCAAACATCATGAACAAATTGAAGTCCCATCAAAGAGACCTTCACGATCAGATCGGCCTTCGACATTATCCATCAAAATATCCACCACGACACCTTTTCCATCTAAAGCTTTGAAATATAATCGTAGAGGACCTCTGGGAAATCATCATGGCAGCCCCAGATGGGTCTCAGGAATCATCTGGCACGCAAGACGTGAGTAAAAGTAATTTCGCCACGTTGAACACTTTGAGGTATGATGCCCAAAAGCGACACTCTTAGGCCCCATCGCATGGCGGCCGGATCTTTACACGAATTTTGCTGATGAATCGTGCGCAGGATCGGTGTCAAAGCCTTTGTTGAAAAGGTGAGTTGACCTCACCTTCACTTGGCCACGTGACCAAACTGACTGTTCCTCGTCTGTCCTTGTACAGGATGGCGAATATCGAAAAGCTGAAATCCTTTCCATGAAACAGAGGAAAGATGGACTGAGTTTCTAGTATGTTTCTTGCACTACTCACTATTTCTTTGCATAGAGCCGGGCTAACTCTGCTACAGCGTACATTATGTCGACTTCAACAAGCGGTTGGATGGTCCGTATAGAATATCCGCATCTTAGAGTACTACTAGTTATCTTACAATGAGTGCAGAGAATCTGACATTGAGCTACTAAAAATACAGAATGGATATGTGCAAGCAGACTGGACTTGACCAAGGAGGTTGAATGGCCTCAACCAGAGAAGCCGGAAAAGAAAAAACTCACAGGCGCCGCGGCAACAAAAGCTCAGCCAAAGAAAGGGCAAAAGCGGACAAGACGTGATAGTCGCGAAGTCTCTTCAACACCAGAGCTTCTTGCTGGTAAGAATCTGAACATCACCAAGCCATCCCGTCCCTCAAAGGCTGGTGGCAAGGAAAATCGTGAAGATGAGACGCCGAATCTGTCTGTACCTGGGAGCGAATCCGCTTCAACAAGGATAACTCCTCAAGTCGAGGGAGAGACAGCCGATGTTGAGATGGTAGATGTTGATGGGGAGGTTAAGTCCGCCATCAAGGAGGAAGAAGATAAGTTGGTGGAAGATTCAGCCCGAGAGGCAGAAATCGAGAAACTCCGTTTGGGTGGGAGCATGACACAGAATCCCATAGAGATTCATCGAGTGAGAAATTTGAATCGCATTCAAATGGGCAAGTTCGAGATCGAGCCGTGGTACTTCTCACCGTACCCAGCCTCCTTTTCGGATGCGGACTTGGTATATATCGACGAGTTCTGCCTCAGTTACTTTGATTCCAAGAAAGCGTTCGAGAGACATAGGTCCAAGTGCACTATGGTGCATCCTCCCGGAAATGAAATCTACCGAGATGACTATGTTTCATTCTTTGAGGTCGATGGTAGACGGCAGCGAACATGGTGTCGAAATTTATGTCTGCTGAGCAAATTGTTTTTGGATCACAAGACGCTCTACTATGATGTTGACCCTTTCTTATTCTATTGCATGACCACACGAGATGAATATGGCTGCCACCTTGTCGGCTATTTCTCCAAAGAAAAGGAGTCTGCCGAAGGGTACAACGTGGCCTGCATTCTTACGCTCCCCCAGTATCAGCGTCGAGGTTACGGACGCCTTTTGATTGCATTCAGCTATGAGCTCAGCAAGCGCGAAGGGAAGCTTGGCTCACCTGAGAAGCCACTCAGTGACCTGGGTCTCCTGGGCTACCGGCAATATTGGCGTGAAACGCTTGTCGAGCTGCTTCTTGATGGTCGAGAGACAGTGAGCGAGAGTGAGTTGGCCAGTTTGAGCGCAATGACCGAGAAGGATGTCCATGAAACTCTTGTCGTGCTTAATCTATTAAGATATAATGTGCGTGAAACTTCTTACTCTTCTCTATTTCCCTCAACGTGTGCCAACTAACACATAATGACACAGAAGGGAAACTGGGTCATAGTCCTTACCGACGCTATTATCGAGCAACATAAGAAGCGACTCGAGAAAGAAAGGGCTGGACGCCTTCGAAAAATTGATCCAGCAAGATTGCAATGGAAACCACCTGTATTCACTGCTTCGAGTCGCACTTGGAATTGGTAGAATGAGGTAAATTCTCGTTGCACAGATCTGGCGTGGCTGCGTCTACTCTTTCTTTCTATGGAAATTTTGCTCTCTGGCAGTTCTCAGGGTTAGTGGCAATTCGCTAGCAAGCATGGTGTTCGTGGAGTTGGATCCCTTATTCTCAATGTTTGGCGCAAGCACGTACTACATCAACAATGACTACCTGAGGTGTTGCGTCTGGATAGTTCAAGATAATAGTCGACGAAACATAGTAGCCGGTACACAGGCAAAATGCAATAAGTCCTGTCACGCTAAGAAATTGACAACCCTTGACAAAGTAGTTAGTAATGTTTCGTTTCCCAAATTCATTTGACGAATGTGAAGGTCAAGATAAACCAGAATGAAACTGCACATAAGCCTGCACAAAGCTAATAAATAGCACAGCAAAGCAGCATGTGTTATGACAGATCTTTCATTTCGGATCTCTCATCTCCCAGATATCTAGGGGTTGCAAGCTACCTACATACATATACACGTATGTAGGTAGGAGCAATTTCTCACTTGAACACACGTCGAAGTACGAAAATAAGCAACAACTTCTCAGAGTATTGTATAGCGATGGGCATATTACGGCCTCCCTTCAGTAAAGCTCAGGTACTAGAACCTCCAAACAGGGAGTTATGGCACATTGCTTGCCGCGACGAGTCGGGTGGACGCATGGCTGAGCGAATGAAAGAGGTAGTTCAGGGGGAAGAAAACGAAGTATCTGTAGACAGGCTGAAAAAAGGCGCAAGTTACAAGTCAAGCAACCATTCATCATGAGAGGACCGTCAGCCATACGATTGAATGTGGACCTGTGTAATGGGAATGAAAGCACCTGCTGAGTTGAAAGAGCAAAAGTCACGTCTAGAGGACAGCACACTGGATCATCACTGCAGTTACAAAGGCCGAAATATTAGAAAACGCGATAACGACAAAGAGAGTTAAAAGAAAAGGCGTTGGTAAAGGTCAATCGTAAGGGTTTGTCGTAATGAACGAGGTTCATTACCGAGAAAGGAGTTATGCTAACCACGCAGCACAGAATGCCTTCCGCCGGTCTGATATTGAAACCTAAGAATGGGTGGCAGAAACACGAGAAGCCCAGTTTCCGGTTTGTGGACGAGGCCTAAGAGATGCAGGGACTGCGGCAGATGCAGCCACCTTTCTACCAGGCGGTGCACTGTGATGAGATCCAGCACCGTCCCTTGATCTGCCACCCTTCCGATGTTTGTAACTTTGATTTGGGCGCTGGCGAGAGGAGAGCCCTCCAGTCTTTGCCGTCGGCCAGGGGAGAGACTTGGCGATATCTTTTCCAGGCAGACGTATCACAACGACAACGTTGCCTGCATTATCTTTCGATAGTTCACCAAAGTTGTATGGCTCGATGCTAAGTGACTGAACAGGTTTTTGGTATTTAGGTCGGAATCGTGAATGGGACGGAGGAGGGGCAGGTCGCCAAGCTGGTAATGGTGGCATGTCTGGAAGTCTTACGACGGGAAGAGATCCAGCTTCACGATCCTCGAATATGGCTTCTTCTTCCTCTACTTCCTTCGAGGTCACTTTGCCGGAATCACGTAGTTCATCGCGTGGCAACGACACTGCAGCAGCTAGGGCACTTGATTGGACATCGAAAGGTTCTTTAGTAGCCGATGTAACCGCAAGAGAGCTGGCTTTCGTCTGTGAAGTTTTCTTGCCAAATAATCCATTGAACCTATCCTGCCACACGGATGAACTAACGATGGGTCTCGCGGGAGTACGAAAAGGAGGCGGATTGGCTGCAGCCACAGCACTGAATGTTGGAGGGGGAGATGACCGTGTATTGCGTGGAGGAAGTTTAACACGAGGTTTCGGAGAAGGCAGATGTACTAAAGGACGATGTGAATCACCAGCGAAAACGGGATGGCTAGAGATTTCTTCGGGAGGTGGTGGAGACACACTGCGCGTGGAAAAAACATCTTCGTTAGAGGGCACCTTGTTTTGCTCAGGCCCTTGCGGGAAGAAGCGTGAGCCTCGTGATGGCGTGGTTACAGGAGGTTTAGAGTAACTCTGAGGAAATTGCAATCCAGCCACTGACGAGTCAAGATTTTGCAGAGAGCTGAGAGACGTCTCTCTCTCAGTGTCAATGGTTGTTCTCGTGACGTCGACGATAGTCCGTTGACCAGCTTGACTTCCTGGATCAACCTGTCGCCACGTCTCTTTAAAGGTAGCTTGGAGCGATGGGGCAATGCCGGTTCTTGCTTCCTCTTCCCGCCTCGCAACAAGCTCCCGGCGGAATCTTTCGCTCTCTTCAGCTTCTACCCGAGAAGCCACAGAATGGAAATTATGCCATGCAGCGGTGGCCGCGTTTCGATGGGCTAGCTGATCTGGTTGGCGCCTCTGGCTATAAGCCGCAGTAGGAGGCGCTATTGGCCCTGGACGCGCATTCAGTTTGGGACTCCCAGCAGCATGCAGTGTATCTGTGCGCTTTTCCGGGGATGGTAATGGAGAGAGGTTTTCGTTACTGTCTGCAATTTCCTTAGAACCACCATGCAGAGATCCCTGGAGACGCTCGGAGGCCCCAGTCCTGTCACCTGAAGCCGTTGTCGAACCAACCTCGAGCTGTTCAGAAAAGGCCAGAGAACCGCCCGAAGGCATATCTTGAGGAGGAAAGCTAGTAAGATTTCTGTCGAAAGTGCCATTTCCCAGAGCCCTATCACCATTGGGTGGACTCCAAACGGATCCAGAGGGAGCCGCAGGGGATGCAAGTCTCGAACCATTCCATGACGGGAAGGATCCAGGCGATGGCATTGTCGCCTTCCACTGTGATGGCTTTTCATCGACATGGGGCTTTGCCTCTAAATGGGGTTCTGTTGGTTGAATTTGGCTTTCTGCAGGCTCCTTAGAACTCGCAGCACCATTGGCTCGATGGTCTGGCTGCTGATGTTCATCCTTCTGTTCTTTTGGGAGTGGTAGTTTCCGTCCCTGCGCCCCAGACCCAATAGACTTCTCATGGTTTCTATCATTGGCTGCAATCATTTTCTTCACCGTGTCAGGATGGTGCACTTTCATCATGCCATATTGCTTAGGCTCTCCACTCGGCTCAGGAACCGGAGGTTTCGGAGGGGATTGGATGACAGTTGTAGGCACAGTTTGTTTGGTATTCTCAGTGGTCGTCTGCTTCTGCTTGACCGGAGGGGGGCCCAGAGCCTCAAGTTTCAACCTGATTCGCTCTCTTTTAGCAGCCTCTTCTCTTTCTTCTTCCTCTTTTCTTCGCTGCCGTGCTAGTTCGCGTTTCTCGCGCATTATTCGTTGCTGCATCGCAATGGGATCTTCATCTCCAAACTCAGCGCCTTGGTCTTCTGTTTCTCGTGAGGCAAGTTGCTGCTGACCGGGGGATGCGTAATGATTGTTCACACTAACACGATAAGGTGCGTTGGCAACAAACCCTTCTGGGGCTCCCTCGGGAACAGCACGACGAGGAGATACCGATCGCTCGGCCAATCGACTTGGTGCAAGTTCAGCGTTCTTCACAGCGACATCTGGCTTGTTTATGGACGTCCGTCGATTAAACCCGGCGCCACTTCCACCGCTCACATTCGAAGACGCACGCCGACGACCCCATGGCGCCCCATCCTGGGCCGTGCTGATCCTGTGAGTCTGGAAAGCGGGGGACGGCTCTGCTGGGCCAGACTGCTCATGGTGGGTTGGCCTCTGAAGAAGTGATGACGGACGGAATGGCTCACTCCTGTGTTGGTTGCGACGACCTTCAACAACAGGTTCATACCGGCCTGATTGAGAGTTATAGAGCTCTTTTGGACCCGACGATTTTGCGTCTCTCCATGATCGGTTGAAGTCATCTGCCGCAATTTCCTTTGGGGGCGGAGGAACAGCTGATGCTTCTGGAGTTGACCGTTCACCATTGAAAAAGCGAGAAGCTTGTGGTTTTTGAGGGGGCGGGTTAATATTAACAGGAGGAACTCTGTCGACTGGTGGTAGTGGTGCCCATGGAGATTTCACCGGTGCTGCAGCCCCCTTTTGGACAAGCGTCGGTTTCTCGCTGGATCCCTTAGGAACGTCACCGGTAGGTTTCGATGGTTGCTTTTCAGCATGCCCCCCAACTTTAAAGATCGTCGTATTAGAACCGGGAGTGCTCAACGGGTTAGCGATCAGGGTTTTCGAACTATTATTTTCGGCCGTATTCGCATCCAACTTTGGTGGCGATGGGGCCTTTTCCTTCGTCTCAGGTTCCAGCTGCTTTGGTTGGGTGAAGCTCTCTGTATGTCCAAGGGTTATTTTCGTGCCGTCCGTCCACTCAATGGTGTCTGGCGCCCAGTCATCTTCATCATCGTCAATATCAGCCCACTTGGCTTCCTTCCCATCATTATCGGCCTGAAGTCGGGACGTCATGTGAATGCCGTATTGTTGTTTGAGTTCCTCGTCGGTCAGGTGTTTAGTAGGAGCGGGTTGCACAGCTGTACATAATTATTAGCATCCTGGATAGAGATGGAAACTTATAAGGTCATTAGGCGCCTCACGTCTATTTTTGTTCCAAACTTGACCCGGATCAGGAGCAGAGGATCCAGCTTTTCCTCCCCCAATACTCCGCGGAGTTGAATCTCTAAACCCGCTCGTGGACTTTACGACTAATCGAGGCCGCGAAGTTTGCTGAACTGGTGCAGTCGACGGAGATGAGGAGAATGAAGCTGAGGAGAAGAGAAAATTCAGCGGTAAGTCAAACACTGATTCCAAGGATGGGTGATATATACCTTTATCTGTCACGGCCTTAGTAGCAGCAGCAGGCCCTGGAGATTTCGAAGGATTGAACTTCGCAAATGATACCGGCTTGAATGATGTTGGACGTTTTGTTGAGCTGGTGCGGGACTGCTGGCTTCCCTCGGCTGTCGCTCTTGAGTCTACCCGACTAGCATCTGTGTCTGATCCTCCGCTGCCATCGGCGACATTGGGCGAAGGACTTCGACCACCAAGTTTATTTACGATTCCGTTCACATTTGAAGTCTCCGTTGCTGATTCTTTAGACGTGGTTGCGCCTAGAGAAGGCTGATCCTGTGGATTGTGAGCACAACCCCATCACAAGAATGGTCACCAGCAAACTCACAGTCTTGCTTCCCCTTTCATTGTGCTGTCCATCAGTATGGGCCGCATGCATACTAGTTTCATCGGAATTGTTCCCCTGCGCTGAACTGGATTCCCGCTGCGAATGAATCTGCTCGTCGTTCTTGTTCTGTACTCCCTCCCCACCCCCTTCAGCAGAGTAGTTGTCCGGTTTGCTCGCAGGGCCGTCGGAGGGCGAAGCGTCGCCGCCCGACCGGGTTTGGTTTACCGCATCGTGGCTGGTCTGCTCTGCCATAACAATTTCCTTATTCCTGTTCAATCCCGAATTGGGGTACGATTCTGTCAGAGATTTTCCTATGGACGATGGACATGCTGAACCGCATCCCAGCAACATCACCGCAAGCTGCAGACCAAAAACAAGAGCTTACTTGTCAAGGACTGAGAGTTGCCACGGTCAACCACCTACCCCAGCCAGTTGAACCTTCTTGGATGATCGGAGGATTGTCAGAAGAGGATGGTTGTTAAGCTTCTTCCACAAATAAACAATCACAAATGATGCTGACTATAATATGTAAGGAGCAGAATGCTTCAATATTCAGCCAATATTTGGCTTTGAGTGTGTGAAAGTCTTGCAGAAAAGAAATACTGAACAATGAGGTTGTGATGGCTACTGGGAGTAAGACGTGTGGCCAAGCTAGGGTGACCCAATGTGGTTAGCGCAGAATTCACCAGCCTCAAATACCAGAGTGCTGGCCAGGTGACAAGTAGTTTTAGTTCACTGGTGCAAACAAGAGCCTTCATTTGCATCACATGGAAGTCACAACCTGGTTCAAAGTCTGGATATTCCTTATTGGAACATCACTGTAGGTCATCAATCTTGGCACCACAGAGGATACAATAAGCAGCTCGTTGTTTCCCCAAGCTAATACACTGTCAGTCTTGGCTGTGAACTGCCGAAGACATTGATCTATCATAGCATCCAATATTCTGGCACCACAGTTGTCATGTTCTATTGTCCCAGGTTCAATTCTAGGGCAACCACATAAGGATTTTCTAGCTTCACACAGCTACAGGAGCAGAAGTATTGCAAGAACTCACATAGAAACAAGACACATTCACTTAATTCTATCTCATATGTACAATGCCCAAAGCCAAATCCAGCTGACATGAGACAGCCTCTCAATGAGCGTTGTTTTTGTGATGCCCTGAGCAAAATGTCAGGTATTTGATGTCCCAGCCAGAGAAGGGAGCGACTTACGAAGGTGAGTGTAGTATTCTACACTGTAACCGAAGAGCATAACTCCAACAATGATGTGGACGAGAGCTAGAAGTTATACATATCAGTAAATCCTTTCTTTCCCAAAAACCGCAGTACACGCGGCAACTCGGTGTTTGAAGTATAACAACGAGACGGGACTTAATTCTGGTGTTGGCTTACGCATCTTGGAAGGATTCTTGCCAAAGTAGCGGGCCTGGTAACGTTGGAAGAGACCGGTGGGCTTGACCTCGGGAGCAGGGCCACGGGGAAGTCTGGCGTAAAAATCGCCAACACGCTCCATACGCGCAGCATCCTTCGCGGCACCGATGGCCTGCAGAGCGGGTCAGAAAAAATGTGCGCTGATTTTCCATCTTGTAATCCAATAGAGGCTTCTCATAACGCGATCATGGAGGTTGGGATGGCGTGTTGATCCGAGGTACAACAGGCGCATGTAAGGAGATGGGCGTGGCTACATACCGTAGGTGATGCAATCTATCTTTCTGTCAGTAACTCTTAAGATAACCTGGGCTAAATGATGGTGCCATACCTTGGGAGGAATGAGGGTGGAAATCCCTCGCTTAATTGTGAAGCTCATGACTCGTGGCCGGTTGACTGACTGCAAAAAGTCAATACCTATCGATGACGAGAGATTGCAGATTTTGAGAAGATACTGGCAGTCATCTCACCTCAAACAAACGATTGGATTATTGTCTGGATGACAATTCGTGGTCCAGTTCACCTTGTCGGAGAGAAGAGGAACGATGAGTGGAGGACGAGAAGCGCGCTAGCCCGATTGGGCAAAACCATGAACAACTGCCGCAACCTGAAGCCTTGTCACTTTCAACGCAGGAACTGGCAACAGCTCAACGCTAAAATGTCGTTGTTACGGACAGGAAACCTATCTTCGATAAGAGGAGCCTGTCGCTGGATAGGCAGGCTGCCGGCCTCGACCTATCCACGTTACTTTACCTCATCCAATCCCTTCCAGACTGACGACGCACCTGTGAAGACCAGCCCTGCAGATGCCCCAGAATCATTCACAAGAAGCGTGACTCGCAAAGAGTCGCCGAGAGAGGCGATGGCACGTCACCAGCCTGACTACAATGCTACAGTCGATCATGGCACATCGTAAGAACAATCTGACAAGCCCCAAAACTGGCTTTCAGTTGCTGACCGTCAAAAGGACCTTCTCTCCCGTCCCCAAGCGTGTTATGGATGGCAGTGAACCTGGCGAAATTGTTGCTGCAGCCGTCGTTTCTGGAGCCCCTACAGACCTCCAAGCGCGAACTGTCAGGTATGGTTTGAGGTCTAACAAATACTGGATGTGTGGCGGACTTCTTACATGCTATCTAGAATCTATCGCCAGGCTAAACCGGCAACTCAATCGGGAACTTGGCATGCCCATCATTGGAGGATGGACTGGGATGTTCTGTCGAAGGGTCATCGCTGGGAAAATCCACTGATGGGATGGCAGTCGTCCGCAGATGCGATGCAAGGCACCCACCTCAACTTCCGCACCAAGGAAGAAGCGATCCGCTTTGCAGAGAAGCAGGGCTATGAATATTACGTCCAGGAGCCGAACGAGCGATCTATCCATCCAAAAGCCTATGCCAACAACTTCTTGCACTCCCCGAAGAAGCTCAAAATTATCAGAACCAAATAATGTGCCATGCGCTTCCGGGCGATATTGGCTTCAATTTGTATATACCAGCAATCATTACCGTGGAGTCCAAAGAAGTGTTTCTTAGTTGCTATACTTATTGACTGAATTGAGAAGAAGGCCACTACTTGCTTTCATTTAACACTAACAGTCTAGAAGCAACCAAGTTCTCGAGCTCAAAGATTTTAGTTCAGATAATCATGTCATTGGCAGATTATGGAGTCCTGCGGGCAAGAGAGGTCTCTCAGAGCGACCAAAGGTTCAGCCCTATGACGCCAAGCCCAGGCTGACTAAGTTTCAAGTAGCAGAATTGTAGGAGGGGCATGAAAAACCGTTCCCTGTTCTTTGAAGGGTCGAATTTAAAATATCTGAGTGTGAGAGATACAGCACTTTTGTGATAATCCGCATACGCAGGGAAAGATGAGTGCTGATACCATTTCGGCCCTTCGCGCGGTTCTCACTTCTGAATCTGAGCCCCTCGCTCGCCGCTTCCGCGCCCTCTTCTCTCTCAAACACGTTGCCTGCTTGAAACCACCGACGGACCAGACGCTCCCTGCGATCGAAGCGATTGCTGCAGCCTTTACATCATCCTCAGCTCTTTTGAAACATGAACTCGCATACTGCTTGGGCCAGACGAGGAACTTAGATGCGGTTCCTTTCCTGCGGCGCGTCCTGGAAGATCGTGCGGAAGATGCGATGTGTCGCCATGAGGCCGCAGAGGCCTTGGGTGCTCTGGGAGACAAGGAAAGCTTGGATATTCTACGCAAAATGAAAAATGACGAGAAAGAGGAAGAGGTTGTGCGGGAAACTTGTGATATTGCGATTGACAGGATACTGTGGGAGACGTCGAGTGAAAGACAGAAGGAAAAATTAAAGCCCAGGTGAGGAAATTTGTTTTCGTGTCAGTATCTACTGAAATCGCTAATTGGAACACAAAAGTGACTTTGCTTCGATTGACCCTGCTCCCCCGCTGCCGCTGGAAGAAAAGGAACCTTCCATTCCTGAGCTCAAGAGGAAACTCCTTGACCAAAAATTGTCTCTTTTCCAGAGATACCGTGCCATGTTTGCGCTGAGAGATCTTTGTTCACCACCCGATGTTCCCACAGCAATCCCTGCAATTGAAGCATTAGCAGAAGGCCTCAAGGACCGCTCTGCACTCTTCCGGCATGAGATTGCGTTCGTTTTCGGACAATTGGCACATCCTGCGAGTATTCCCAGTCTTTATGCTACCCTCAGTAATCGGCAGGAGGTTGGCATGGTCCGTCACGAGGCTGCTGAAGCCCTTGGGAGTCTTGGTGAGGAAGATGGCGTAGAAGAGATGCTTAAAAAATTTCTCGATGACCCCGAAAAGGTAGTTAGAGATAGCGTCATCGTCGCATTGGATATGGCGGAGTATGAGAAAAATGGAGAGAAGGAGTACGCTCTGCTTCCAGAGCCTATCTCGGCAGCATGACGAAGCCCTTATTTGTACCAAAAAAGGTATTATACCCTTTAAAGTCTGGGATTTTTTACGACAGATAGAACCGTTGAATTTCAATTGTTTGTACTGAATCTGTTGAGCGTAAAGCGTGTCAGTACCAAGTGACCACAATTGGAGATCAACACGTCGCAATCGAGTTTTGTAAAAACGTACTTGTGGCCGCATTCACACGAGTAGAAAACCGTACTTCCTTCGTCTGCGCTTCTTAGCTGTAATGTGTAGTACCGCATCTCCGGTCGGCCACACATGGGGCAAGTTTCCTGGGCTATGGCCTCCGTTTTCCTGTCATCTGCGGTGAGTGCCCGTACCGCCGACCTTTTCGCCCTCAGAGCTGACGGGAAGGCATTCGGCTTCGACTCGGATATTATAGTTTTCGCCGGTGCATCTAAGAGGGAAGTGAGTTCATCAGTTTGTAAGTGAGAGACTCCTTATCAGAAACTGAAATACACGTCATACCTCTATTTCTTGTTCCGCAGACATCGCAAACGAGAATTGTGTTTGCGTCGCCTGTCGACTCGTTGAGGAGGTTGCCACAGTCTGTGCAGAAAATTAGAGATCCAATGGCCGACATTTTGGACAAGTGGAGTATAAATCCTAAGGAAAGCTATTTCAAATATGAATGACCGAGGACTGGAAAAAAAATTTTAGCGACCTTGCAACAAGGTGTTGAAGCCGTGATGCTTAGCATTGCAGGAGCCTAGCCTTTAGCGGGTGGTCCGAGCGCCATTGGTCCCCAGAAGTTTGGACCTCAGATACTTTACAAGGTTGAAACTCTCGTCACAAAGGGAATAGCAGGAGTTGTCCTTAAGAACCAAGATACTGTTCGATCGCCATGAGGGCTCGGGTGGCTTTAAATGTGATCTCGTCAGTCCAAGCGATTGCGCATACGCTGGGATAACCGTTTTATCATGGAACCCTCTCGTCCACCTGGAAATCAGGTCATTATACCACACCATGGGCCACAATCCAACGGGGACGCTCAACGCCTCCCCAGGCCGCTCTCTGTGGATGAAGCGCTTCGCTTTTCTCCTATGACGAGTGCGCCCGTATTTGGTCTTGGTAAGTCAAACTTCTCGTTTGTTGGATTTGGGAACTCCTCTGCTGACATGCCTCCTCCCCTCCCTTCCAGATTCCATCATGCGTCCAGATATCGGTCATGCCTCACTTTTGGACTGGCCTCTCCCTTACGACACCGCATCTGCAGGAAGGATGATTGATATATTGGATAATGAGACACAGTCAAACCCTGACAAATCCGCTGAGCTCTCATGTCTTCAAGCGGACCTACAACGACTACTGAAAGGCGACAATTTGACCAATTAGTATGCTGGGCCCCATGTTCTATTCTATGATTTGCTTAAGGCTTACGCTTCTCCTAGCAAGTTCACGCTCCCTTCACGGATTTGCAGACCTCATCCCTCTAGTTCCCGTGTGCCGCAATACAGTGAGCCATCAAGTCATCACCTTGGACCCTTCGCTAAAACAATACTTGATTCGACTAATGTGTTGTACTCCTGTATGTTTCACTCACTACATATGTCAAGCGTATGTCTAATGCGTTCCGACAGATCCCTCCACTGCTACGCCTCTCCCCCGAAATACAGACATGTCATCCAGGGCCCTGCCAACGCCAATTTTAAACCAAAGGTCTTCAGAAGCTGCTTCCCAGGAGTCACGCATCCATGGCCAGTCCATACCTGTATTTCATGGGACAGGACCGGTGCTAAAACCAGTGATTATGGTACCTCCGCTTCCTCCCTCGTCCAGTCTGGGCGAGTATCAGCCAATTCGTTATCTGCCTTCTTCACAGAGAAAAGTGAACTCCCCGAACGAAGATGCCGCAGAAGCTCTACGTATCAGGGATCAGAAAGAGATGGTCGATGCTGCCTTACTCAGGCTTCAAGATCTTTTGCAGGAAATCTTTGAAGCCGAAGATCAGTTGCAACCTGATGCGTCGTCGGAACGAGTCAGTTCGAGCAACAAATTCTTGAAAGTGGCCGAGTCAAATGGTGATCGGTGTCCAATCTTGTTGTCAGAGACACACACTGTACTCCAAAAGTCTCTTCGAGCTGTTACGAATTTTGGCCGCCTTCACGATATCCCAACCAAATATCTGAACCGTCTGCAAAAACTCTGTGAAATGCCTATTCTCTCTGCATCTTCTATCGATCTGAGCCTGGAGAGTCCGCCTTCGGAGGATGAGGCCATGAATTGGGTCCGAAAGTTGGAGGATATGCATAACTCCCTCCTATCAATCTCGACTCTTTTACAGACTATGTCCGGCAGTCAAGATATGAAGAATTTTTGCCCGGAAGATACGATTCGGGCTATACCCACCGCGCTCAATCACGTTTTTGACACGTGCATTATACCCGCAGTTGAATGCAGAGTTAGCGGCAAGAACTCTGCCTTATTCAGCGTCTATTCAAGCCACAAACAAGTTGTTGGAGGTCTAACCAGCCTGGCGAAAAGAATACTCGCGCTACTCGCGAGTTTTATTTCTACGGTAGACCTCGCAGAGGACACAATCGTTGCCATAGAGTTCCTCGTTGTGAAGCTTATTTTCGTAGAAAACGCTCACAATGACAAAGATTCTACACTGGGTTTTCAAAAATACGAAGCGGTCAGACGGAGTGCCATGGATGTCATTGCGAAGATTTTTGCGAAATACCCCGATCAACGTGCATTTATCCTTGATGAAATACTAGTATCTTTAGAAAAACTGCCATCCACCAGACAAAGCGCTAGGCAATTCAAACTCGCTGATGGAAAACATATCCAGTTGCTTTCTGCTCTTGTTATACAACTGGTTCAGACTACGGCGCTTCAAAGAGACCCTGGCTCACTCAAATCGAAGCGGAAGCCACATGCTTCTCACAAGATCGCTGTACAGCTGGATGAATCTGACGGAGATGAGCAAGAGAAATCAGATTCGGATGACAACAGCGGCGATGGATCACCACTTCGCCGTCTCTCGAACCAGGTCGAGCCGTTATATGATAATGCACTTCGTAGTGCGCAGTACATTACACGGTTCATTGTCCAGCGCGCCATGGCCTCCACAAAGACTGGAGACCAGCCATATCGAAATCTTTTGGATCTTTTCACCGAAGATCTGATAAACGTTCTGGGTTCTCCTGATTGGCCTGGCGCCGAGTTATTATTAAGAGTTCTTGCTTCCCAAATGGTTGGAATTGCAGACCATGACAAGAGCCCTGCAAATGCAAAGAACATGGCTCTTGAGCTTCTAGGCTGGATGGGTTCGGCTATATCTCAGCTCACCGCGACTGCGCAACATCTCAGTAATGCAATAGACGACACTGATTCCGAATTGACAAACTATCTGCGTCAGCTGTCTGATGGCCATGCAAATCGCACGTTGCATATTGAGGATCTTACTGTCATCAATGGGCCGTACCGTGTTGCATTGGAATACCTGGATGAACAAAACGTTGGCAAGTCTCAACTTTCGAGTGCGCGTGGATATCTTCTCACGCAGTGGGGAAAGACGGTATGCAGTATTTATCTTGAAGGTAATGCGACCTCGGCCAACCACAATGTGCAGAGCTTAGCGAAAACGATGAACGAGATGTTATTCGATCCTAGATGGTTAGAGGTTAATAGGTACGCTTTGTGCCTTTTCTCTTTGATTGTCAGGTATTGCCTTTGCAAGTTAGAACTGACAGGAATGTTAGTGCATTTGATCGAATCTCAACTCAACAAGCTCGTCTTGCCTATCACCTTACGGTTCTCAGCAGTCCGTTTTGCAAAGCATTTGATACGATCGTAAAAGTCCTCCTTGGTTCAATCACTAGCGACCAAGCAAAGGTTCGGAGCAGAAGTCTTAAAAGTGTCATTCAAATGCTCGAACGAGATCCTAGTTTGTTGGATCGTGATGCCTCTGTCGTGTCGGTCATTTTTAGATGCGCTGCAGATTCGTCGCCGATGGTCCGTGACTCCGCGCTGACCTTGATTGCGAAATGCATCACTTTGAAACCAGGGCTTGAGGAAGAATGCAGCCGTGCCATTTTAGCTTGCTCCGCTGATCAGACTCTTGGTGTTAGAAAACGTTGCATTGGCTTGATGAAGGAGATCTATTTGCAGACCAAGAGGCACAACCTACGGCTTTCTATCATTGAAAAGCTTCTTGAGAGATTGGATGACCACGAGGAAAGCCTAGCTGTCATTGCACGACAGGCTCTCGAGGATATATGGTTCTCACCCTTTTATCAATCCATTCACCCAACTCAAAATGCACCACAAGTGAAAGTTTCCCTTGAAGAGTTGGTTGATCTCATTGTGGGGTCCGTGCGGAACAGCGAAAACGTGACACCAAGTCTCGAACTGTTCCTCAAGAAACTGCTCAATAGTGACGAAAAAGCCGTCCAGCCCAGTTTCGATGTCTGCAAAGCAGCTGTTGCTGTGATGTTTGAACGGGTCGTACACAACTCAGATTCAGATGATAAACCAGCGCTGTCGGCACTACTCAGATCAATCACCGTATTTGCGAAAGCTAAAGCAGCCTTATTTACACCAGATCAGCTTGAAACACTCCATCCATACATTGGGCATCTTGCCAGTGCGGACGACCTCCTTCTTTTTCGTTCCGTTGTGGTCATATACCGCTGTGTATTGCCACACATTTCATCCGCGCACAACGCGCTGTTGAAAGAAGTTCAGAATGACCTCTTCAAGAGTGTCTCTAAGCTTGCCAGGGCCGAGCTAAATGAGGTGATGGCCTGTCTTTGGACTATTAACAATGTACTGCAGAATACGGAACGGTTGGTCAGATTAGCCATATCAGTTCTCAAAGGCATCAAGCAGGCAGCTGCAGCGTGTGATTCAACGAATTCCGATCAGCTCGGGCGGATAAGAAGTTACATCAGAATTGCAGGCTGTGTTGGGAAGCACTGTGATCTTGAGAGATTCCAAGCCAATTTTCAGCAAACGTTTCCGGAAATGAAATCCGGCTCTGTTGCGGGTTATATGGTTGATTTCATTGCGCCTTATGCCCAATCTAATTATCCGCGTGAGCTGAGACTTATGGCACTTGAAAGTCTTGGCTCAATCTGTCAGAGCTGGCCTGCGCAATTTGGCCGTAAACCTGCAAGACTTGCGTTTTCTTCTGTCTTTGACGAAGACGCGAGAGATCTCCAAAACATTGTTCTTAAGTCCTTCTTGGATTTTTTTGCGATGCACGAAGGGAAGTTAGAAAAGCTGATGCAACCTACCGATACTACCAATGCTGAGCCAACCAGCAGATTAGGGGGTTCGCTCAAAGCAAGTGACAATGACGGGGCTGCGGCATTGATCGCGCAAAATTTTTTGAAGCACATGCTCCGTGCGGCCATTTCAGGGCAAGATTCGTACGCGATTACGGCTATCGAACTTATTGCCAGTATTAACCGCCAGGGTCTGATCCATCCAAAAGAGTGTGCAGGTGTCTTGGTGGCCCTCGAGACATCCACAAATCCCCTAATAGCCAAACCTGCTTTTGAGACTCACAAAATGCTCCACCAGCAGCATGAATCCATGTTTGAAAGGGAATATATGAGAGCCATTCAGGAAGCTTTCTACTATCAGCGTGACGTTGTGGGCGATCCAACAGGAGCGCATTACCGCCCATTCTCAGCAAAACTTGCACCGCTTTTCGAAATCGTCAAAACCAGCAGCAGCAAGTACCTGAAAAAATTTCTAACCAACCTGTGTTCCAAGGCTGATTTCGACCTCAAGAACCTTGATACTTTGGGAAATCCGCCAGAACATCTGTTATTTGCGAGGTTCGTTTGTCATAATATCGCGTTTTTCGAATATGGCCAGATTGCAGAGCTTCTTGCCACAGTAGCATGCCTTGAGCGGATCGTGGCGACAACGGGTACTATTGTTGCTCATGCAATTGAAACCGACCTATTTCCTATGACACTGGAGCCATCATCCGATGGGGGACTGAAGCCAGAAGGTAACGCGATGTCACCAGACAACGATTCACTACGATGCGATCCCAAGGTATTGAAACGACTGTCGATTGCATCCTCCGTGATTCTGATGATGTGGGAAACGAGATCGTACCTTCGACGACTGTATAACCTCAATGCCCACTCCCGACAGAAAGAAGGCAAGGCAACTCAGAAAGACATGAGCAAAGCTCCAGCCAAAGTGCAAGGCATAAGCGGAGAACGATACTGGGAAGCAATTGTCCGGACAATGAACTCGTTGGAGAATACTGAGTCGATGGCCACTATCTGCAAGCAGTTGGCAACGTTATTGTCGATCGATGAAGAGTTAAAGGTGGCTACTGACGAAGACTACGACAGCATTCACTCTGCCGGAGAAGTCGAGGACACTGGTGCCGCTGCCTTGCACTCCACCATGAACGGTTCGAAGATGGGGAAGCGGAAGAGCTCGGGTTCTGTGGACGACGGTACCCCCAGAAAGGTGAAAAGAGGGCGGCCAAGCAGCTCAAAAAAGAGACCAAGTGCGGATTTGGAGGATGACGCTGATTTTGACTGAAATAGATTAAGTTGCATTTATATGGCGTTTTGAGGAAGCACCTCCAGTTGAACCGCTCCTTCGTATGGTTAACAAATGGCGTTCAGGGGTTCCACTGACCTAGATTCCAGACGCGGACTGGGATGGCTGCACGGTGGCGGCCTTGTATTTTGTCTTGGGTGTATGTATACTCCGTACTTGGAGTGTAGCCATGTCTTATTCTGCTAATATTCGCTGGCATATCATTCTCCACCAAGGTCTCTTATTTCAATGATCGTAATTATCTGTTACGTTACGAGGGTTAAGTTAGACTCTAGTATTACGTGACCACACCTTGAAAAGCTCGTTGGCGTGGCATTCGTGACGAAGTACTCCGTACCCGCAGCTCCACATTGTCAGATTAACTGGCAGGCACAAGCAGGTACCCAGTAATACCTCAATGTACTTTTCCGTATCTACTCTCCCCTGTCATCTCTGACGTATCGGGTCGATGGGAGCTGAAAGTCAATCGCTGGCCCAGTGAGCACTCGTAATGAAATCATCATGTGCGAGACAGACCGAGACAACTACTGTCTTGCTCAACATTTCCCCTCAAATATGACTGCCAGCAATTCTTGGTAGTGATCAACCATATCACCGTTCTCTCACTTTCAATTGTAGTATTCGTTTTCAATCTACTTCATCTCGCTGCTGCTTTGAGCTGTGACAGCATGCTCTTCACGGGGCGAGGTCACATCTCTCTTTGCCTCAACAGATATGCCCGACGAGCTCGTTTCGACATTGCCATCACCAGTGTCTTGAAATACAACACCACCCTGCGGTTCTTTCATGGGCCTTGTCGACGCCGAGTGTGTCCACTCCTTTTTCCGGTTGAAACTAACAGAACAGCAGTGCGACGACCATACCTCTCGCTGTGTCAATTGCGCCGGGAATCGGGCACCACGCGTCCTCCGGAGAAGAGCAGGACTCTGAGGAAAGTGCTCTACAAATTTTTTGCATACACAGGAGTTTTCGCAGTAGGCAGTCTGGTTGTCATAGGCGCTTTCTTTGTCTACGATGCAACAACATATCTGCGCCAGGCGAGCCTGGAAGATATTTCTGTTTCAGAGAGAGCTCTGAATCCCTGTTGCGGGGGTCCCAAGAACCTCCCAATTGCTGAAGTCTTTGTCGATGACCATGACTCTGAAGCCAAAAGAGAGCAGAAGGACAAACCGAAACTCGTTATCCTTGGGACGGGTTGGGGGAGCGTTTCGTTGCTAAAAACGCTCAAACCTGGTGAATACCACGTTACAGTGGTCTCTCCTGAGAATTACTTCCTTTTCACGCCGATGTTGCCCGCCGCCACAGTTGGCACACTGGGACTAAGGTCATTAGTAGAACCAATTAGGCTCATAGTCCAACGTGTCCGGGGCCATTTTCTGCGAGCTGAAGCGGTTGACATCGAATTTTCTGAGAGACTTGTTGAAATATCTCAAGTCGACAGAGAGGGCAATCGGCACAACTTCTATCTTCCTTACGATAAACTGGTCATTGCCGTTGGTATGGTCCCAACATCTTCGTCGGTATGCTGAGACTGAGCTCCACGCTTAGGTTCGAAAACCAACAGCCACGGTGTGAAGGGATTAGAACACTGCCATTTCTTGAAGACCATCGACGATGCTCGACATATAAAGCATAAGGTACTCGAAAACCTTGAAATCGCATGTCTCCCTACTACCTCTGATGAAGAGAGAAGGAGATTGCTTTCCTTCGTCATCTGCGGTGGTGGTCCCACAGGTGTCGAATTCGCTGCAGAGCTCTGTGACATGCTCAGCGAAGACCTCTCTAGATCATTCCCCAAACTCTTGAGGAATGAGATTTCTGTCCATCTCATCCAGAGCAGGAGTCATATACTTAATACGTACGATGAGACTCTGTCTTTATATGCAGAGGTATGCCCAAATCTCCGACATGTCAACGGGAGCATCCGCTCGTGATAACCCGTGGGCTACGTTCTAATTTTGTGAACAGCAACGCTTTGCCCATGAGCAAGTCGACCTCCTTACGAACGCGAGAGTGAAAGAAGTCAAGAAGGATAAAATCATATTCACTCAGATGGAGAATGGCAAGATCGTCACAAAGGAAATTCCCATGGGCTTTTGCCTATGGTCAACTGGAGTTGGTAAGCCGCGCACTTTAGGCTGTTAATCAACCTGCACTCACCCTGTATAGCACAGCAGGAATTCTGTCAGAAAATATCTCAGAAACTCCATGCGCAAAACAACCGTCGTGCCCTTGAAACAGACTCACACCTCCGACTCATTGGTGCCCCGCTTGGGGAAGTTTATGCGATTGGTGATTGTGCCACCGTGCAAAACAACATCGCAGACCACCTAGTTTCTTTCTTGCGCACAATCGCCTGGGAGAAAGGCAAGGATCCCCAGAAGATTCAGCTAACATTTGCAGAATGGCGCAACGTTGCGCAAAGAGTGAAGAAACGTTTCCCACAAGCCGCCAACCACCTCCGAAGACTAGACCGGCTCTTCGAACAGTATGACAAGGACCGCAGCGGCACCCTTGACTTCGAAGAACTGCACGAGCTGCTCCGGCAGATCGATTCGAAGCTCACGTCACTCCCAGCAACAGCCCAGAGAGCAAACCAACAAGGCATGTATTTAGGGAAGAAATTCAACAAGATCGCTGCTTCGCTTCCAGGCCTGAGGGCTAATGAAATCGACTACGATGGCCTTGACGAGGCTATCTACAATGCCTTTGAATACAAGCATCTCGGCAGCTTGGCGTATATTGGGAACGCCGCCGTGTTCGACATCAACGGCTTGACGTTCGGCGGTGGATTGCTAGCCGTATACCTTTGGCGCAGCGTCTATTTTGCGCAAAGCGTGAGCTTCCGGACAAGAATGATGTTGTCCATGGACTGGGCGAAGCGAGCGTTATTTGGAAGAGGTGAGTCGATATCCTTCTCCGTATTTTATATGCTACATTTTATTTGAATGCTATATTTGCCTCGGTGGATCGATGGCTGACTGCTTCCTTTTTTGTCCCCTTTTAGACATGATGAATTTCTAGATTACAAGATCAGGCACAAGCTTCCGATATCTATCCTCCCGACTTAACGCGCACTGTAGCAACTCCATTCGATATCATCACACTCAACCTTCGTAGATTGCATCACGCTTTTCTTCTGACGTACACATCGTGAAAGCCTGCAAAGATTTCTTTTACGTGCATTTCGTGTAATGACATCCCATCATGTATTCGCAGCGGCGTGTGAAGCTTTGGGCAGTTATAGATGCAGATAAATTTTGTGAGAAATTTGACACCACTTAGATTCTATCTGATTTAAGTGTAAAATGAGTGAAAAATTGAATATAAATAGATAAAGGAACTGAAAATAGTAGAATGTGAAATAGAAAATATCGAGGGGCTTATACCTGAACCCTCAAGCGGAACGCCTAAAACCCTTTGCCTGAAAGCAAGTTGAATGTCGCCCACACACAACCTCCCAAACGCCATGCTCAATGCAACAAGAACTTAAGTACAAAAGCCATCAGCGCATGTATCAAAGCACGTCCTAAGATGAGACATCCGGGGGGCGGTAGGCTGTCGCTTTTTGCGGAAAAACTATGATATCATCGGGTCCAAATCACCCTGCTCTTGCATGACAACGTCGTCTGCATTGTCGCTATGGCTCTGAGTGACACTAGCTTCATTACTATTACGATCATTGTCCTGACCAAGGCCAATGTCAAGTTTATCAGGAATGTCTTTTTTCGCTTCACGAGCTTTTTGTTCAGCCCACGCCCAAACTTGGACAAGGTGGCGAAGTTTGGCATCACGACGGGCTCCCTGACTTTGCAGAATCGCTTCATTTACTCGATTCGCAATGTTCTTGCGCAGATCTGGGTCAAGCAAACCTGCAAGAGGGGATGAAGAAAGACTCTCGCTGGGAAATATGAGAAGAGATAATGTACGCTCAAGATCTTCAAGGAACTGTGGGTTGGTAGGCGCCCTTGGGGCAAGGTGTGAAGTCGCGAAGTCAAGGGCTGGGGTCACGTCTCCGTCTGGAGTTGAGGTGCATTCGCGAATCAGCTCTACCAGCTGTAGCTGGAGCAGCGCAAAATGGAGGGAAGGATTACTGTCTAGTATCTATATACCACATTAGCACCAGTGAGCCCGCATAATCTTGATGTCGCGGTTTTGCTTGACATAATCGCGCGTCATACTGAGGACTGAAGATGAGTTTGTTTTTCATCAAAACCATCGAGGATGGTATATGAGTGGTGCATGAAACTGGTATAATCATTCGGGGCGATCAATTGAAAAGGGTTGACGGGCGAATCAGGTGAGCGGAAACATACCTGAGGGTTAAGCTCATTTATCTTCTCGATGGCTGTCTGGATATCCCCCACATAGATTGCCTGCAGAATATTTACTCGCTCCTGAATGGACGAAATATCCGCCGTCGGTTGGATATTGGCCTCCATGGCGAACTTGCTCGCGGCCGAGGGGTAGCCATTTGTGACAAGGTAGTCCATCACCAACATATTGATATCACTAAACCACAACAGTAAGTTTGAATGCTCTGGCAGGCGAGATTTCGGCGCAAGCATATGTAAGAAATCCAAGTAAATCAGATATACAAGTTATATTGTTCTCTTCAAATTTGTTCAGAGAGATTCCCAACTTGACATTTGACGCATCATAGTGGGCAGTAACGGAAAATTGCCAGCACAAAGAAATTGGGGTATCAAAGCAATGACATACCTCTTGGATACCTTCACCTCTTCGACCTTTTTCTCGAAGAGATGACCTGTTGGAGTGGTGGCAGCCGACGGGGTTGGAGACTGCTGGCAAGTTCAGCACTTCCACCTCCTTGTGGTGAGAGAAGGGAGGCGAATAGCCCACATACAAAATCAGCGGACGCCATGATGGCGAAGTCTACGCGAAGTTGTATACCGAGCTATCTATGTGGGTAGTTCAGCTGCAATGGAAATGGTTGAGGTGCCATGAGTAGCAGAGCTCGAGTGAGTTGTGGTGAGTGACTATGAAGAGAAAAGAAACGAGAGGTCGAGAAGAAAGTGAAATGAGACTGTGGGTGTCATGTGACCAGTCTTACCCAGGAAAGGCAGGTATCCACTCACACACAAACGAGTCATGGTGTGGAACATCGTATCACCGCGATATCGAAAATCCTTCGTACTATTTTTTCAAGCTGGGATGTTCTTGCTAGGTCACTTCGACGCTGGCTTATCTGCTGTCGGGACAAGGCTGGATGACCGTCGGATGATGTATGTCAAATCCGCCTGTATAGTCACGAACCTGATCGCTTCCCTTGTCCCGCTGCGATAGCCAGGCCATGCTGGAGTCTGATTTTTAGTGGCTTCGTGTGCTGTTTGTTGGAATACATATATATACTCGGCATTCCTTCTTTGGAAATATATATACATATTTTCACACTGATCACGACTGGCTCATCTATTTATTGAATACTGCATACTACTGCTCAGTATTATATTTATCTTGAACACGGTACCTCGTCAGAGATGGATGGAAAAACCTCGAGACCATGCTCACCGCCATGGGCGGAAATGAGCATTATCGGGATGGCTGGCAGCTCTGGCTCCGGCAAATCATCAGTTGCTTTGGAGATAGTCAACTCCTTGAATATGCCGGGAGCAGAGATACTTGTCATGGTACGGAACATGTTCAACCCTGTTATTCAAAAAACTGTTGTTAAACAACACCAAAGGACCATTTTTATAAAGAACTCACTCCGGAGCAAAATGCAATTGCGCATGCTGATGAGTTCGACTTCGATTCTCCGGATGCGATTGACTTTGATATCTTGGTAGAAGTACTTCGTGATCTGAAGCAAGGGTAATTATCACTTGCAAATGCAGCGGAGATGGAGGTTTGGAGGCTGATGTCATGCTTAACCAAGGCGCAAAGTGGAAATACCGATTTATTCATTTGTCAAACATCAGCGTGAAAAGGAAACTACAACGCTTTATCCTCCGCGCGTTCTGATCCTAGAAGGGATCCTTGCTTTCACCGACCCAAGAATCGCAGAGATGTTGGACCTGAAAGTATGTTATGTCTTTTTTTTGTTCCTTTCATGATGCACTCAAACTGACGGATGTACACAGATTTTTGTGGAAGCTGACATGGACGTCTGTCTTGGGCGACGGAGTATGTGCACCGTGAACTAGACTCTTGATCTGAAGGTGCTAAACTTTGCGAATCCAGTCATGCGTGATGTCCATGAACGAGGTAGGACCATAGAGAGTGTCATCCGGCAATGGTTTCGCTTCGTGAAACCTTCCTACACGCGATATGTGGAGGCACAGAGGCACATGTCAGGTAATCATTGTCTCCCTTCGTGTGGAAACCTCCGTCATTGACAGCCAGGAGATATCATCATACCCCGCGGAATTGAGAATAAGACAGCCATTGGTGCGTAAACATCCCTTGGGTGTCCGATACATCCAGAGCTAATTCCTTTCAGACATGGTGGTCAAGCACATCCAACGGATTTTGAAGAGGAAAGTTCTCCCTCGCACCGCTTCCTTTCCTTTGGAAGACCATCACCGTCGGATGTCTATGTAGAGAAAAACCGCATTTCTCGGGAACTTGTATCGTCTTCAATCACAGTCAGACATTGCGAAGTCGAGATCGTCTCGATCGACATGGAAAACGTATGCGCCTGAGCCGCTCCTTTGACACCTACGCTTTAAGCGTATTTGTCCGCACCCATGGGCACGGCAGGCCCCATTAAGGCCTCCATGATCAACGAATTTTAGCAAGCAAAATAATTGGATACTCTTTCTACTTTCTCTTTTTGGAAAACTCATACTTTTCTCGTACGCCATTTGCCACCAGTATTGAAGTAACTTGATACGCTGACTTCAAAGAGCAACGATCGTGAGGGAGAAGCACGGCATTTGTATGCACTATTTAGAGTATGTTCTGTTCCTCTTGGCTGTTCTGTGCTCCATTAGTGTTAGTACTTACTCGCCTTCCGTAAGGGTGCTCTGAATTCTAAGAATCAGTAGATATCTATGATATATATCTCCACAAAGTGACAGGTGCTCCGTATGCGAAGATAAAAGTACTCGGTTTTGTTCAATGTCAGGGACTGGGCCTTTTGAAATTCATCAACATCTTGGGTCGCTGTTCAATTAATGGTAATTAGTACCTACATTCTCCAACATCGAGTGAACTCAAAAAAACTTTCCGTGGAAAGCTTGGCTTGAGGCGCACGGGCCAAGTGATAATGAAGCCAAAAAAGTTCAAAGCTTGAGCGTCGCAACTCAGCAAGTAAATTTCCACAGCCTGATTTATTCTCAGAGCCCAATTCTGACAAAATTCTCTGCGGTCATACCCCGTCCGCCATTACTCATTCGATCCATTGGTCGTTTGTTGGCCCATTCTCCCTAGAATGAGCGAGACTTCCGATAACAAGAAAGATGCAAAGCGGCGGAAGACCAGCTCCGGGCTTAAATATGCCTCGGAGTCTGTTATAAGTATGCAATCCTGTCTAGAAACAATGTCACCATATTCAGCTTTTCGTAAAAAAAAAGTCCTTTTTAGTGCTAACCAGATTATCTGTGCACAACAGCCGATGCCCGTTTCGCCAATATCCAATCTGACCCTAGATACCGACTTCCAAGCAGGCGCCACACCCATGTCAAGCTCGACAAGCGGTTCGCGCATATGCTGCGCGATGCGGAGTTTTCCCGAAATGCAGCCGTCGATCGGTACGGCAGAAAACTGCGCAGGGACGACACGAAGAAACAGCTAGAGCGTTTCTATAGACTTGACGAGGATGAAGAAGAGAAAGATGAGGAAGATGAGGACAACATTAGCATTGATGACGATGATGAGGTTCAAAGAGAACTACAGAGAGTTGAAAAGGCTGGCTATGACCCTGCTAGGGATGGCGGGTTCTCGTCCTCATCATCAGAGAGTTCGAGCGAGGAAAGTGATGAAGAGGAAGAAGATGAAGTCGAGGAGCTACAATTTCCAGCTGAGGAGAGGGATAACGTTCCTGTGGGAGAGGTTACCAATAGGATTGCAGTGGTCAATCTTGACTGGGACCATATCCGTGCAGAGGACTTGATGGCAGTGTTCACAAGTTTCCTACCAACAGGTGGACGGCTTCTGAAGGTATCAATATATCCAAGCGAATTTGGCCGTGAGCGGATGGAGAGAGAAGACATGGAGGGGCCCCCCCAAGAATTGTTCGCAAAGAAAAAAGCTAAGGGGGAGGACTACGATTCGGCCGAGGGAGAAGACGAGGAAGAGGAAGAAGAAAAGATTAAGCAGTCGATTTTGAAAGAAGACACTGGGGAGGACTTTGACTCGACCCAACTTCGGAAGTACCAGCTCGAAAGACTTCGCTATTTTTACGCGATTCTGACATTCTCATCTAAAGAAGTTGCGAAGCATGTTTATGACGCTGTTGACGGTGCAGAGTACATGAGTAGTGCGAACTTCTTTGACCTGAGGTTCGTTCCCGATGAGACAGATTTTTCAGAGGATACCCCGCGGGATGAATGCGAGAAGATACCGGACGGCTACAGGCCAAATGACTTTGTCACTGATGCACTTCGCCACAGTAAAGTAAAACTTACATGGGATATGGATGACGCGACAAGAAAAGAGGCACAAGCAAGAGCGTTCAAAGCAGGCCGCAAGGAAATTGATGAAAATGACCTCAAAGCATACTTGGGCAGTGACAGCTCGGAAGATGAGGAAGATGAAGCGAAGAAAGAAGCCGAACGTCAGAGGTTACGTTCTCTGCTTGGACTTAGCGACAAACCGCTGACCAAACCGAAGGACAAAGCTCCGGTCGGTGAAATGGAGGTTACATTTTCTGCTGGTTTATCTGCCGCTCCTGCGCGGGAAGGTGGAGTATTCGAAAATGAACCTGAGAAGGAAGAGACGACGAGAGAGAGATATATCCGTAAGGAGAGAGAGAGAAGAGCGAGGCGTAAGGCTAAACTCAAAGCCCTTAAAAAGGGTGAAGTTGTGGATGATGAAAAAGCGAAAGACGATACAGAGAAACAAGATGAAGACAAGGAAGACCTTGGATTCAATGATCCCTTCTTCGCAGCCCCTGAAAACGACGCTAAGGCTGCTGCCAAGAAGAGGAAAGAGGAGAAGAGGAAACTGCGTGAAGAACGAGAGAAGGAGGAGGCTGCATCTGCGGCTCAACGTGCAGAATTGGAGCTGCTCATGGTTGACGATAAAGCCATGGGTATTAAACACTTTGATATGAAAGAGATCGAAAAGGCCGAGAAACGCGCAAAGAAAAAGAGTAAGAAGGGCAAGAATGCTGGAGCTGATGCGCCCGTTGACGACTTCAAGATGGACGTTCAGGATCCTCGCTTCCAACGTCTTTTTGAGAACCACGAGTTTGCTATTGATCCCACCAATCCCCGCTTCAAGAACACTCGTGGCATGAAGGCACTACTGGAGGAAGGCCGGAAACGAAGACGGCAGAAGGAAAATGAGGAGCCCACTGGGGAGGCTGCAAGATCGGTGAAGAAGAAGAAACCCACGGAAGACTGGGCAGCGGAAAGCGAAGACTTAGTCAAACTTGTTGAACGCGTCAAGGGTAAAGTGAAGAAATAAGGGGATTTCTTGAGTTGACCTTAAGGGATTTGGATGGCACACCTGAACCTATACATAGATTCTAGTCGTAACATAACTGAACACATATGAATGCCATCATAATTCCACATCATCAAGCGTCCGCTCATTCTTTGTCATAGTTCCACCACCTCGAGAGAGCAATTGGACTGTGGTAGTGTAATTCCCATGCCAGGAAAATACAACCAGAAGGAACGTTCAAAATAACAATACAAATACGACAATTTAGAAGCCCATATGTCAACATCTCCATCAAAGTGTTCTGGATGTCAAGAGGTACTACTATACATACAGGTGGATGTAGGTAGTAGTACTATATATAAGCCAAATTGAAGGCACTTTTGCTTCCGAGAAGAATTTGGTTAACTATAAAGATTTATAGTAGTAACTAATCAATCAGACGTGTATTATGAATTTGTAGTCTCCATTTTCTTGTGGTAACTTGAGTACATTCAAGAAACTTAGCCCGAAATTGCAATCCCATTTTGGTCATGAACAAGAACCTCAAATTCAAACGTTTAATTTGAAGATCCTGTTTCAACTGTTTTCTCAAACTTGACCAGATTGAGCAATTTAAAAGTAAATGCTCAGGATTTTCTTTAACATGACAGTGGGAGCAATTTTCAAACTCATTCTCAGATAGTCTGCTTAGATATGACCTAAAGTAGCCATGTCCCAATTTTAGTTGAGAAATAGTAGACCAGACTTGTTTTGAAAGTCTTAACTGACTTTCTTTCAATTTTGGAGTTGTTTCAAACTGAGAATAATGTCTGCCGCACTTATTTGCCTCCCAATTTCTATCCCAGTTCAAAAGACAATCCTCTTTTAATCTTTTCTTAATATAAGATAGAGAGACAAAAGAGTCAGAGGCAACAGTAGGAAGAAATGTACCAAGTTTAGCTGCCTTGTCTGCTAATTCATTTCCCTCGGTATTCATATAAGTTGGAGCCCAATGAAGATGAATTTTCAAGTCATATTTGAACAAGAGCTTGACATATAAATTGAGTTCACTATTGATTGTCCAGCATGAACATAATGAGCTTGAAGTCTTTGAACTGCAGCTTGACTGTCTGGAAATATCCAAATATGAGAAAAGCTAAAAGAAGAAGAAGAAGTGGTTAAGTTTTTGATATATTTAAATGCCTTGTTAATTGCATATAACTCAGCATCAAAAGCTTCTGCAGCTTTTCCAACATTCCAAATATTTTGAGTGAACTTTTTTTTGGAGATAAACCGGAGTTTAAAACTGCTAAACCTGCTCCAAGATATTCTGACTTATCATGTTTTGAGCCATCAGAATATATAATCATATAAAGGTTATTTGATTGATATATTTCTTGTAGCTTTATCTTGTGAGCTAGTTACAGCTTTTTCTTCTTTGGAAGCTGAACTTACTTGAATATCAATAAGCTCCTTCAATTTTTTTTTCCACGGAGACAACTTCTCATGTTCAGATCTTTCAATATTGAGACTGGGAAGATACTATTTTATACCAAAGCATAGTCTAATTAGTTGACTGACTTGCTTTTTCATTTCTCTATGATCAAATATCTCATCTCCTAAGCGTGCTGCTTCATTGACAGCTTTCCCATGCCAGTGCTTATACTGCTGAAAAGATATTCTGTGGAGAGATGTGATGGCTTTTTATAAGGGCTTCCAGGCGGTCATACCAGCTCTGTACAATCCCTATACCTTCAGCCTGTATTCTCTTGGGCTTCATTGGATGTTGCTTAATCCTTTTATATCCAGAAAGCCGTTTCACAAAGCGGTTTGCCCACATCTTTGACACAGTTGGGGATTGGGGGGGGGGCCCCTCTCAGGATCAATATGACTTCGACAGAGGACAAAGTTTGCGCAATTGGTCAACATCTCTTGCGTTGGGTAGCGTCCAGCTTCATCTAGCTGCTTAATCCAGGCTATAACAGCCTTCTCCTGGGCAGAATCAAGCTTCCGGGTCTGAGGGCGTGGTGTAAATCTGGATGGAGTACCAAGGATTCGTCTTCAGAGTCGCTGGTAGTCAACCTTGAATCTAACCTTGAATTCTCGCGCCAAATCTGTGATTTTTTTGAATTCACCGCGTCTGTACGCGTCAACAGCTTGAATAATTTGATCTTCATTGTTTCTATATTGATCCGACATTTTGTTGTTGAGATATTCGAACAGAAAGAGAGTAGTCATCTAAATTTTCATTGAAGCGTGATTTTAATGCATTGGTGTGGCGCACCCACTAGGTGTGAGTAGTGGGTGCGCTTGGCACGAGTAGTACCAACTCGAGTCTCGGTACCTTGGACTTCAGAACACAACAAGAACTTGCTCTAGACAAGCATACCAAGGAATGTCAATGATCCGACACGATTTTGCCGTCTGGCTGAAGTCCAATCGTGGAGGAGGGAGAAGCAAGCAATGATCTGCACTCCATTCCATCGCCCAGCTCGCTTGATGTGATGCATCTCCATTCTCCCCTGGCCGTCGTTGCATGGCTCCCGGACTTGGCATTTGATACCAGGCTGATCACTGATTGTACCTGTAGACGACATTCCTTCCGATGATTATTTTTTTTTTTTTTTCACTTTCCCCACCTGCGACGAGTCGAAGAGACAAGAAAGGAGAAGGGTCGATCAGTCGCGTGGGCTGAAGTGCGATTTTTGAGGAACTTTTATCAGGTTATATTTAATCGCGAGGATGGCCCTCTTCCGAGCATTTTGCCCACGGGTTCATCATCTCGTACATCTACTTGATTCTCAACCATGTATAACTGTCTGTCGGCATTCGCTGCAATAGTCAGCTTGCTCGTGGTTGGTTCGTCTGCGTCCTTGAGCAACATCTTGCCGGATGTGAAGAACTTCATCTACATGGTTCCCGATGGCTTCGGGATCGCCTCTCAGACAATGGCCCGGGACTATGTCTCCCTGATACAGAACGGACAAGATCCCTCAAGACCCGCCAGCGTTCAATTGCCAGCAGATAAACTTGCAATCGGTACCGTGCGGACCTTTTCCAGTGACAACCTAATCACTGATTCTGCGGCTGCCGCTACCGCTTTTGCGTGTGGTGTCAAGACACAGAATGGAGGTAAGAATATGGAAAATCCCGGAGCGAAGACACCGAGAAGGACAGGTATTGGCAATATTAACACTCCTCGTAGTACTTGGACTCGACTCGGAGGGCTTACCAGTTGCATCTATCCTTGAAGCTGCCCATGTGGCGGGAATGAAAACTGGACTCGTCGTGAAATCTACTATTAGCCATGCCACTCCTGCCGGTTAGTCGCTGTTTCTATCCAAATTTATCGTGATTCAGGGAGAAAACCAGCTGCTCATCACCATCAACGATAAAGGTTACTCGGCCCACGTCCCAGATCGTGGTATGGAGGACATCATATCCGAGCAACAGATTGGTTATTCTCACCCATTAGGCCTCATTGTGGATGTTTTAATGGGTGGCGGCCGTTGCTCCTACATCCCTCAGCAGAAAAAGGGCTCATGCCGCACAGATGATATTGATCTGTTCAAATGGGCTGATAAGAATGGGTATACGGTAATCACTGACCGCGCTGGCTTCGATGCCCTTGGAGGAGGGTTCAAAGCGAAATTGCCCTATATAGGGTTGTTCAACGATGGTTAGCCCAACCTCAGTTTAATTTGGAGGGGTAGTATATGTCACTGACGAGAGCAATCTTTTACAGGTGACCTGCATTATGCGCTCGACCGGGATCCGGAAAAGGAACCATCCCTCGTCGAGATGGTCGAGACGGCATTAAACTCCCTTAAGAAAGCCACCTGGTTCCAGCCCAGAGGTTAGCAGGACCTTTTTTTTTTCTTTTTGTAACTGATAAACTGAGATCTGACTGAGATCTGAGTGTGCAGGGTACTTCCTCATGATCGAGGCATCCCGCATCGACCATGCCGGACATGCAAACGATGCCGCCGCCCACCTACATGAAATCATTGAATACAATGAGGTCCTAGACTTTGTCCGCAAGTGGATTGACCGGAACCCAGACACCTTGATGCTGTCTGCTGCAGATCACGAAACCGGCGGTCTCACACTCAATGGCTATAATCCCCTCTCGCTCCAATATGCCAAGAATTCAACTGAAGCCCTGTCAGAGCTTTTCAAAGATTATGACGGTCAAGGCGATGAGGACGATGCCACTTTCCTCCGCAAGACAATCCTCCCTGCTTATGGCGTCACTGATGCAACTGATGAGGAAATTAAATCACTCATCCCTCTCAAGGGTGAGACCAAGTTTGTTAACGCGCTGGGTGCGATTCTCGCGGACCGCGCGGGAGTTCACTGGTCAACACCTGATCATTCCGCTAGCGATGTCACCTTGTACGGGTATGGTTGGAAGCAAAGGGGCCAGGAACTGAAAAAAGACATGGCTGGCAACTGGGACAATACCGAGTTGCCCAAGTACGTCGAGAAAGTACTGAAACTGGACATGAAGAAGGTAACTGAGGCGCTGAGGAAGGATGGCGTTGACTGGGTTCCCCACAAGCCAGAACAGTCAACGAGGCGACGTCGGGATCCTCATCATCATCATTGAATGGGGACCGTTGCAGTAAATCGTGTTCTTCATAGCATGACAGACGCTGTTTTAAGATGATATCCTGTGTTCTACCCCCAGTAATTTTTCTTTTTTTAAAAAAAAAAGGCCTCGCCAAGAATGACATCGCGGATCAGAGGTATGCAGAGAATTTCGCCTGTAGAATATTTCGAGAGGTACTTGTAATGGAGAATAAAACGGCTCTTCAATAATGTAAAGTTCTCTACATTTGCGGCCACATCAGATTAGGAAAGGAGGAGAGATGTGTGTGTGGGGTTGTTGGTGGGCCTCTGTTTTGAACCTGAAATCACGAGACTTCTACCAATTTCGTATGCAGTGTTTAGTACCAACTCCAAGAAGACTATATGGGCATGTGACATCCGGGCGTTTAATACTCACTCACTCACACACTGCACGAAACTCTTAGAAGGAATACAGGTATGAGTGAAGATAACTGACAGACGATATTTCGTAGGATTATTGCAAACAAATAGTTACCTAGGCTAGATAGCAACATCCATGGTAAGTCTTGAAAAAGAGGGCGCTATATTAAAGCACCATATCTCATCTGTTTTAATGTAATCAGGGTATAGAGAGTAGGGAAATCTATTATTCAAATCGACATGAAAAATCCCAAGGCACCTTCCAAGAGGAATAGGTGAGATATTCTGTGAAATGGAAAGAAAATTTGAACTGCAATGCTCGTGACTCGCTCCCATTCCCAGTCCCACCAGTGTATACGCCAAGTACGCCTGATCGCAGTAACGAGAGCGCCAGCACCGCAGCTTGGGACATCCACAGTGAAAACCCAAGAAAACAGACATCCTATGTAATGTACATGAAAAATGGAAGGAAAAAATTTTTAATGCCAAACAAAACAGACTAAACTTGCAGAGCTTTTCGTCACGTGAAAGCCATATGCTGCTTGGATCATCAACCAGACATTCACGCAAACTATGGTTGATTAGAAGAAAAGACAGTGGGCAGAGGCCCGGATATCCTTGGAGAACATTAGACAATTAAATCGAAATTAACCAAGTAGCTGTCGGGAAACAAGTGTGGACAAGAATTGGTGGTGGCGAAGACAGATAACGATGCAGAATGCCTGCGGTAGGATCAAGCAAAAAGCGAATTGAAATCCAAGCGGAAGAATGAGTTGGTCATGCGTTGACCTACAATTGTACGAGAAAAGCCCTGCAAATCTCGGGACGGGATCACGGAACAGGAGCGACAACCGGGCTGCCACCACCAATGAGTTCCAAGACCTTGCCAGAGACAGCAGCCGGATACCCGCGGGAAAGCATTTCCTGGACGACAGCAGAGGCACTCTTGCGGTCCTCTGCCGCCAGAAATGCTCGAGTCATGGCTTCGTACGTGCTAGGTTCACGTTTCTGCATACCGATGCTATCGTAGATCGCCTTGGCGTTGTCAATATTTCCTTCAGCAGCCCAGCCGTGAATCAAGGTGTTGGCGATATAGGGTGTCATTTCCACGTTGCGGTTGGCCATGTCGTTGAGCAATTCAGGGGTGGCGGATACTTGGTGATTTGCAACCATGGCCTCAAAAAGGGCTTGGTAAAGGCAAGGTTGCGGTCGCACAATGCCGTTTTGGATCACATCATCGAAGACCTTTCGGGCAGCTTCCATGTCATGCAAGACACATCCCTTTGCGTGAATCAGAGAGGCGTAGTGCACGCCCTCGGGTTGTTGGCCAGTGGCTCGGATGACGTCCAAAATTCCCTCTGCAGCCTTCATGTCGACTGGCTCCAGGGAAGCATATGCATCAATGAGAAGCTTGTAGGTGTGCATGGTTGGCTCAATGTTTTTCGACCTCATCCTCTCGTAGTAAGCAAGAACTTTTGACCTATCACGCTTGGTGTTGAGGAAGAATTGGATGAGAGAGTTGTAAGGTGCAGGGCGCGGCTTGTAGTTTGACATCGACTCCATTTCATCAAACATTTCCTCCGCAAAGCGCTCGTCACTGACTCTGCAGAGAGCATTAACGATAGTACCGTAGGTAACACTAGTTGGCTTGACACCGTTGGCGCGCATCTCAGCGAAATAGAGAAGGCAGTCGTCAATCCGACGAGCTTTGCCAAGCTTCCCGATCAACGCGTTGTAAAGGAACGAAGTCGGCTCAACACCCTCTGACGTAGCGCGGTGGAAAATCTTAACAGCCTCAGTGGCTTCATCGAAAGTCTTAGTTGACTCCTTCAACGTCGTGATGTATAGACCAAAGGTGTTGGCGGAGGGGGCAGAGCCCATGTTGAGAAGCTCTTGGTGATACTTGGCCGCGAGAGCGCGTTCACCAGAAGTAAGGCAAGCTGCGACCATGGCATCGAGAATCGAAGTCCAACCATACTTCACGACACCGTACTGAGGAATCAGAGGAACATCATGGCGGGCAATACCAAGAATTTCATGAGCCAGGTTCATGCGTCCACACTTGGCAGCAGCGGTAATAAGTTTGGCATAGGTGATGTAACGAGGATGTCTGCCAATGCGGCGCATATTCCTGAACTTCACCAGGGCATTGTTCAAGTGATCCTCAAGCCGACCATTTGGATTCTCAAGTTCCTCTGCGATCATGGAGGAACCACGGTAGTCAGTGGAGTGGGCGTATGGGTCAAATGAGTCCTCGGGGCGTGAGGGTTTGAGTGCCGGGGAAGCCTCAGGGGCTGGGGTGTAACGGGGAGAAAGGTAGGCCGGCTTGGGAGAAACTTGGGTATACTGATACCACCTCTGTACGAGATCCGGACGGGTCTGACCAAGCTTACCAAGAGCTTGCTCGAGAAGTTGAGATGTGAAGGGGTCGAAGGTCAGGCCGATGGAAATAGCAATCTCAAGCATGTGAGCAAACCGGATAGGATGAGCAGCATCAGATAGGCCAGAAGCATTGATTAACATTCCAGCCTGAACCTGAAGAGCTAAGGTAAGATCCTGAGGACCGAGCTGGGAAATACCCATCGGCCCGAGGCTCGCGATAACATGCTCAGCAACCGGGGACACCAACCCGCCGTTCTCAACCATGGCCCAAAGCAAAGTCATGATAGCTTGAGGGGGAAGCACAGCAGAGAATTCCATGAGGACGCGACCAAACAGATCGATCGCTTCATCAATCTCCTCCCGTACGCTAGCGTGGTTGTTGGAGGCAGTCCGAATGCGAGCGAACATATTACGAGCCTCGACCAAACCCTCCTCAATGTGGCCACTCTTAAGGAGGGCAATGGTGTACATGGTGGTCGGCTGGATCAGATCCCGGCTAACGTGACTGGTCGAGCTCAACACAGTCCAATAAGGCTTGGCCAGGGGTAAAGACCCCTGTCGGATATGGAGGGCAAGCATGGCGACAACTGGGGTGACGGAGGTTGATGCTTCCGGTGGTAGAAGCTCGTATGCTTCGGAGGAGACCTCAGTATTTCCGGCATCTGCTGCGGCCACGCAGATATTCGTAAGTGCCTTTGTGAGGCTGGCGCCCTGGAGGTCAGACTTGGCAATTCGCAAGGCCTCATCAAATTTACCAGCCCCCAGTGACTGCTGAATGAAACTGTCTTTGACAATAATCTCTTCAACTGCTCTCAACCTGGACTCTCGGTTCTCGACACCGTCGAAAGATGACTTGATCTTCTCGAAAAACTGGCGGCCGCCCTCTCCTTTTCCGCATGTAAAGTATGCTCTGATGACGGCAGCATAGACCTCGCCGTCTCTGCGTTCCACGATGCCGAAGAGACCGTTGTCATCTGCAATGGCCAAAGTTCTGTACTCGTTGTAGCACTCGACGGCACTCTTGAGGTCTCCGATAGAGGCGAAAGCGTCAATCATCGGCGGGAACATGGCGGCATGGGGTGCAACCTTGTTCGTTTCCATGTGAGCGAAAATTTGGATCATCTTGTCCACTTCGCCCCGCATGGCACAAGCTGTGATGAGAGTACGATAGAGATCCAGAGAGAACTCGATGTTGGCATGACGGGAGGTTGCAACGGTAAAGAGCTTAAGCGCAATTGGCAGTGAGTGATCCTCGGTCAAGAGTTCATGCTCCACCTCGCTCGACTGGAAGATAAACTTTCCAGGCTCTTCCATGCCCCCAAATCGCAAGCGCTGTTCCTCGAGCTTGCGGATCATTTCCAGACTTTCGAGAGCACGAGTTGCGAGGAGCTCGAGAAGGACTTGGTAAGTTCCCTCATTGGGCAGGACTCCGCGACGGAGCATGTCAGAATAGATATCAAGGGCCTTCGGGACAGCATGGCGGACATCGGAGTGTAGATGGACCGCTGCCTCAAGCAACGCATTATAGGCACTGACATTTGGAGTCAGTCCGTCCCTAATGAGGCCCTCGAAAACGCCGGGAATCTGCGCGTATTTGCCTGAAGTTGCCAGCTGAGTCACACGGTCGGATCCATCCTTGGACTTAGCCAACAGTTCTGCATCTACAGGGCTAGTTTCTTGGATGGATGACGTTGGGGTCAGCTCAGAAAACGACCCCTCAGCAACACTTTCGTCGGAAGGGGCAGTCGACGAGTTTGGAGCAGTCTCGAGTTCTTCTTCAGATTTCTTGATCTGTTCGATTTCGCGGGCAACCGCAGCATCGACCTGGGCACTGACATCGGCATTGACTGGAGCACTCTCAACGGTTCGAGTATCTCGGGCTTCGGTTACGGAATGAGGGCGAAATGTCGAAGTGGCCCCAGACTCGGTCTTCGAGGTGGTTTTTGCGTCGTCTGTTGTGCTCTTTGTGATCGGTTTCCAACCGAGTCGTCGAGATAAGTGGAACTGTCTCCAGTCGCTATCGTCCCCGGTCTGCTGAGCGTGCTGCCAAGCAGCGTAGTATGCTGCCAGGCCAGAATCACTGCTCACATTGTTGGACGCAGCGTGTCCAGCCTTTGCACCAGCGCTAGATGAGCCCGACGACGCATTTTGAAAAGCGTTCTGAAGCTGAGTAGTCCTCGTGTATTTTCCGGGGTGAGAATTGGCAATTTGGCCAAGAGAGGTGGCCGAGGAAGCGTAAGAGGACTGGGACGCAGCGACTACGGACTGAGCGTAGCCATGGAGGGTCTTGGAGATAGTTTGACGCGCGAGGTGGGTAAATGGCTTAAAGACCATTTATGAAGACTTGCGGTCCTCTTCAGACAGAGAAGAGGTATTCCTATACACAGAACAAATCATCGAGTTAGTTGCGCTGCAGCTGAATATGTTTGGGGGGATCTTGCTAGCTGGCTGCTCACGTCTGCAATAGGATAAATCAGCAATTGCAGGTTCATTTAACGACCCGTCAGTCGTCAAAGAACGCGCAGAATATGGATAAAAATATCTGTGAACGGGATGAGAGAAAAAAGGTCGAGAGTGAGAAAACGTCGAGCGCAGCGGGTGGTCGAATGCAGCGCGCTTGATTTCGGTAATAGTTCGATGATAATTCGGTAATATTGAGGTTAGCTCTGGCGAACAGGAAGTCGTCCACTGCTTCTGCGTTTAACAGTGTCTCCTACCCTCAGATGCCTGGAGAGGAGATTTCAAGTCACAACAATCCTTGTGGTGGTTTGAATAATGAGGTGTGTGTGTGTGCATTTCAGAAAGAAGGCGATGGTGCCTGGGATATTTCAGAGCAGCAACAGCTCCGAATAATTTTCATGCGCGGACCTGGACTTTTCTGAACCGTCTCATCACAGAGACTAACTGCATGACAAGGCGCCTTGATTGGTTGGTCCCTTCAGAATGTTTGTGGATCGGAGTCACCTTCTTTCCTCCGATCCCTCGTGACTGGCCTTTGCCGCAGGGGATTTGACTTTGGAAAATCATACGATGCCCTAACACGGTACGAAACCTCACAGCACTGCCCTGTTTGTTCTCATCGACAGATTATTATTATTATTATTATTATTAAAATCAAAAATCAATCCCGAAAACAAAAGTTAATCCAACTACGATTACGAAGCAAGCCGGCAACGACTATTTGATGCCATGAGGGACTTTTATTGTGTCTGCCGGATTGTAACGTTGACTGCAGAGTGTACGATCAGTGCCATTATTGGATTTGGGATTCGAACTTCTCTGCGCGATACCCGTACTTGGGTACATACTCTCCTGGTTTTCACAGCTTTCCCATATGTACTGAATATCGGTATGTAGCTCCCACAGACTCTCTGGAATATTACCTGATGACTGGTCACTGCACAGTGTCCGACTTGGTTAGAGACCGGCTCATGGACCAACTGAATTCGGACTTCAGCTTCTGCAAACGTCCAAAATACGCCGTATTTTAGGGTGAGTTTCGTTCAGGCAAAGGCATGCCGACATCATCGAAGGAGAGTCCACGAGGAGACCGGTCGGATGGGCTGACTCCGAGGTGAAGTCCCAGTACTTTGCGGTCCTTCGATTGGCTGATTTCTCCATCCGGAGAGCAGGCCGTCTGGTTAGTTAGGGCTCCACCTGATCACGAGTGACTCACCAGGGCTCCGGATCTTTTTCGATTATTCCCTCAGGGAACTCATATCCGAGCCTCTCGCCCCAGCCCCAGGATCGGGTTTTAGCGTAAAGTCCTTTCGCGAGATCTCACTTAACTGTCGGACGGAGTTCTCCGTCAGCGTGAAAGACCCAGGTCAACCTCACCCATCCATCCGCTAGGCATCATATGAGTGACGTGGTTAATGACCAAAGTTTAGCAATTGGTGCGTGTCATACATCCCCACACCCTCGACACCCAACTCCATTGCCGAAAATGCCACATCATTGCTCAGAATTGCTCGGCTTCTCGGCCAAGACCGTTTTCTGGAAACGCCCTAGAACTCCACTCCGGAGTACTGCATAGGCTCAAGCCGCACCTCCGCATCACCCGTTGCCCCATCGAGGCCGTCCTGAGCAGGGAAGACGTCATCATCTGGCTCCGGCAGCGCACGCCCAGGCACACACACCAGCTCTGCTAGAATTCCTGACAAACACACAAGATTGTCCACGCTCAGATCGACTGGTTTCCCAGTTGACGACGTTTCTCGTTCCGCAGTATACGAATGATGAAGCCAGTGGAGAGATAGATCCAGACGGCGGCGTATTTCATCAGCAACCCCTTCAGCAGTAAGGCACAATTGAACTATTCAATTCGTCCCATTTGGGGTCATATGCATGGAATGCAGTGAGAGACAGGTAGGTGATGTAGACGATGGTCGATGGCAGCACCAAATGCCATGGCTTTGAGCAGTAAGCGCAACTGTCAAAGTCTGTTTTTGACTTTGTGGTCTTATTATTTCAGCTGAAGTACATCGCCATACACTCTTATGGTTGACAGCCACGAATGTTGAGTCCAGATGTCTATCTGGAAGGCGATTCGGCAGCCTGTAAACCCAGTGATCACGCCTTACCAGCTTGTTTTCTGTCGACGCACTGTGTGTGCGTCTATCTAATGGCCTTAGAGAGCCGCCTCAGCGATGAGCAAGGGAATACGGCGAAATTCAACACAGGTTCTGCAAATGCGAATTCACTGTGAATTGGTTGGATGAATTCAAAGCGTGGAGCAAAGAACTTGGCTGATGCACTAACATGATTTAAATCATGCCGACAGTGACTGTGATGAGCGGAAAGGCGCCCTATGTGTTCACTGAAATATTAGCAGTGATTTTCAATCTTACATTTGGATTTCGCTCATACAGAGCACAATCCAGCCAGAAGGGATGCGGTCTTACGAGCAGCATGGAGTGTTAGCATATTGGGACACCTAATACATGATAAGCGTTCTAGAACCTGCTCTTAACTGATAAATAAGCATGATTCATGACCATGTTAATGGAACTTGAGGTAAGCTGTGATGATCATTAAAACAAATCAGCATGACTGCTGGCTTGGAGTGCACATTGAGCATTCTGAACAGGCAGGAAGGTGTTGATAGTATCTAATTTAATCTTTGATGTCCAAGTTGACTTAAAATCCAATGGACAGTGAAACCAGGCCAACCATTCTCAAGGAAAGCCGTATCTCTTTTGTAATGCAATCAACTGTCACTGCCCATTCCATTATGCTGATTTATCTTCTCAAAGCAACTGCCTCTTGTCGTTCAGTTTTATCTATTGAATAGAATGTCATGTACTTTAGCTTAGGCTGACATCATGGAAATAGCAGCTATCACAGTGGTGAGGAAGCCCACAACTCTCCATGGTGAATATGATTTTTATGGTATACTAAGTTGACGAGGTGGTGGAGAAAATACCTCTTACCACTGAAACTCTTTCAGGCTATCTGTCAAATGCGCTCCGCGAGGCTCTCAGTTCACATTTTTATCACCCAGAGTGGTTTAGCAGATCCACATCCCATCTACCTAAGCTTCAGCCAAGCAAATGCTTGGCAAGGTCTTTGTTGCTGTTGGCTCAACCAATGTGTGTTGAAGGCAACAATGTTAGTATTGTCTATTGGATATTTCTGTTCACTGTGATGCTATGATGGTGGACGCTTTCCATCTAAGAATTGATGTTTTACGTGGAGCTAATTTAAAATAACTGCTTAACGTTCTGTGGGTGTCTAGAATAAAAATATTGGTAGTACTCGGACTACTTGTACAGAGTTACCATCCAGCAGTTGGTCCTGTGGGATAGATGAGTTGATAGTATGGACTGCAATGGCCAGCCTGTACCCAATATATATGCTCCCAGTGCAAGTGTGGCAATTATTAGAGGAACAAATTTTCGTCCTTGTCCAACCAGGAGCAACTGAGACGTGGGACAAACCCTTAGAGGTCGTCGAAGCCACAGAGCGATAATGCGCGTGCACTTGAAGTTGTACGATCTAGATCGGTGAATGCTACGACTCTGGATCCCTGCGATCTTGGACATCTTTACCTCTTAAACGTGAGTTGCTTCTCGCACCGGATTATCCTTAGGGCGAGCAGCCACCTGAGAGTCGTCCATGTTTTCATCTTTTCTTTCTTCCCGCCTCCACAGGCATGCCAGGCGCATGCAAAGCCCTGGATTCTACTGCTCTCGGAGCTGCTCAGTAAAGTCAAAGCCCTCAAATCATTTATTCTGGCTCTTGCCGCTTCTGTAGTAGGGCGCATACAGAATTACCCAGTCCTTATTGGGGAGAGCTTCAAGCTTTACACGCGCGGAACTTCGGGAACTTCAGCATGCTCTATGGAACCCCAGTTTGACGCAAGAATACGGAACGCTAGCTGCCTAGTTGGCACTTTGTCTGTATGAGATTTTCGAGTGCTCTAATGGTGACGCGGGAGCGTATATATCAGCCGTTGCGAGGGGGTCGCATCTTTAGCTCAGTCATCCGGGGTGCATCCGCATAGTTCCGGCATTGGAGACGAACCAAACCTTTTCTGGGAGTCCCTACTGCCTGATGTTAGTCTCTTCCCTGGTCTAAATTCCCCCGTTTGGGGGTTTTATCTTACCTCTCGCTTAGCTACCATCACATCTAGTTTTCGAACGCATTGCGGTGTCAATCACGGAAAATCCTATCCCACCATGTCCGTGGACGCAAAAGGCTGAGAGTCCCGCTGAGCGCGTTGCCGATTGACTTGCACACGCCCCAGACATCCTCCAAAGTCCCACTTCTCCCCGGGCCCCATTCTTAAACCTAGAGCAATAAATAGGCTTGGTTTCTCAGCTAATCTGACAGTGTTTGGAGCTAAATGGTATACTACAGGACATTCACGATGAAATAGTAGCTCCCGTCTCCAGTCTCTCTCTACTGGCTTGTACTGCCTCAAGTTAACCATCCTGCTGACGACCCGGTACTATCTGAAAAGCATTTCCAGGTCGCTTATCATTTCATTGACGTACGGACCGCCGAAACGTTGATGCTCTGCTGGGCTACATGCACCATGCTGTGGTCTGGTCTCTGTGATCTATACCAATCCAGCGCCCTCATATCGAAAGCCCTGTGACCATTAATAGCGATAATAGGAAGATACATAAAACCTTTACGCAGGGGATTGCCGCCGAATTCCCTCAGCTTGACCAACGGGGGGGGTTCCCCTCCATTGCTCATAACGTCCGTCAGACGGTGGACTACGCCTTGCAAGTCGAGTTGATGATGTCTGCGTTATTCTTCCTTGCTACAGGGTTATGTCTCATTATTGGAATTCAAAGGATAAGCCTCTTATGCTCGAGATGTAGCCTGGATGAGAGCTGCTATGGGCATGATCTCGAGAAAGGGTATGCGTGCTGTTGCTGAAACGAGTGTGAATTGACGGGTATAGGGGCACTAGCAAGGATGGGAAAAAAATAATAGAGATGGCAACTTTTGGCAGTCATCATGAACGACGTTATACGCGCGCCTTGGCAACTTGTTTAGGATGGCGCGTGTCGGCGCACGAGACTCGGCGTAAACGGAGCATGCTTGAAAAGAAGCCACCTTTGAGTACACTCTAGTAGGACACCCGTGGATTCGGTTTTAGTTACATTTGGAGAATCAGGATGCACATATAAGTGCGAATCAGAAGCCAATCAAAGGAGAACAAATCCTTAGATGATATCAGTCGCGACATATTGTCCCGTTCTTCTTGGGTAGCACTTGATGTCATCCTAACTTTGCCTTATAACGCCGCCACAAACCGAGAACCTCTGAAAAAGAAGCGCAAGAAACTCCCAAGCACCACGAGCTCGGAAAAAGAAGGTTAGCGCACGCGAATAGACGAGTAAGGAAAAACCTACTCTCTAACGCATCTGAATGCTGCTGCCTTCTTCTTTTATCCATTATACTCAGGAACAAAATGAGCGCACCGCGCAAAAGAGCACTGCCTAGACTTCTTGTCCCTTAAATCATCAAGCGCTCGACCTTTGTCTTGATGTTCCGGATTTGGGCCGTCAAGTCGCTGGCTTCGTTGGTGGTAATGCTACAGGCAATCACAGCGCGAGAGACACCGCAGGCTCTTCCCAAGGCGACTAAAGATTTTACCCGTTAGTGCATTGTAGGTCCGGTCAGAGGAGGTATTCGGCACAACTCACCTTTGCTGGGCACATAGACATAAGGAGTGTTCTTGTCTTCGCAAAGAAGAGGGAGGTGGAGCAGGATAGCCAGGGGAGAAGTGTCAGCAGCAAGGATAATCAGTTCAGATGTTCCTCGGTTAAGAGTCTTGGTGGCTGCACAATAAACTCGTTAGCAGCTGTTGCCAGTTCAAGAAGAGATTTCAATCACAGCAGGAACCTCATAGGCCGTACCTTCGTTAGCTCCCTTCTTCAGTTGGCGGTAGTGAGAAGCCTGCTGGACAAGGTCAAGGATTTCAGTTGTCAGGGATTCATCAGCGATGGGCCATGCTGTTAGGATATATCATTTCAAGTTAGCAGGCTGTAAGTTTTTGACTGGCTTCGAGAGCTAGCTTCTGCATCAAGAAGCTGCTAGGAAGTCAGAACAAAAAAGTACGAGAAAAAAAGCCATACCTGCTGATTGTTCATTCGCCATCTTGAAAGTTGTTCTCGTGGTGCGTCGCAATGAGCAGTGGTATGGCCTGGTTGAGAGAACGCTTCAAAAAAAATCTCCAGCTTTTCAAGATGACTATTACCTGGGTGGGCATAAAATTCCAAAAATCACGTTTATCAATCACGTGACTTATATGGGCTGTCCAGCTTCCTCATCCAAAGTGCTCATCCTCATTTTACCATCACTGAGGACGTTTGGAGACCAATAACGTCGAGGATCCTGCAACAACGGATAGCTGAAGTTGTGATTGAGTTTGGGACAAAAGGCGGACATATGTTTACCAGCCCTGCACCCAGCTCCAAGTCGTAGTGCTTGCATCCAATGCCAGTTTTTTTGCTGGGTCATCCCATGTCGCCACAAACCTCTTAGACTACTCTAAATGAATCTCCGAGAATGTAATGCTCTGTACGGAGGTTTGAGAAGCCTGAGAGACTTGTTGTTATCAAAAAGCTGGTTCTCTGTGTTCCAAGCCCTATCATCTCTGGGACCAGAATTAAAACGGAGAATAATGGCCAATGGTCTTCATCCACCACTGATTGTACACTGAGGGGTCGCTCTGCTCTTCTACAGGGGCGGCATGCGATACAGAAAGCAAAGCACTGGCAGCCACCCCTCACAAAGCTTACGATTCGATTGTAATCATAATCCTAATCCTGGCGGGCATGACTTTCTGTGGTAAATTTGCCGACTCCGGTTGGATTCGTCGACATGGACGCTGACATTGACCATGTTCTGTTTATCCAGGTTGACTCCATTGTGCCTGCCCTGCGACACCTTCCAAAACCGGCCACGGTGGGACCTTTGATCTACAGTAAAACAGCAGCTACTTTGAAACGACACTGGCAATCAATACACGGGGGGTTTTTGGTTCAAACCTACGATTCGTAACGCGGCAAACCTCTTGTCTCCAACCTGCTACCCGTTCTCACCCCGCCAATTCTTTCTTGTCGCATTCTTCCCAAAGTGCCCTCATCTCCCTGGCGATAGCAGTGACCAAATACAAGGAGGAAGGAGCCAGGGGCAATCAGTTTTAGGGGCTTTAAGTCGATAAGAATGCCTCACCAACCTGCTACAGAAACTGCGGTCTCTGCCCCTGGAAAAGTACTGTTAACCGGCGGATACTTGGTTCTGGACAGGCAATACACAGGAGCCGTCTACGCACTCGACGCCAGAATTCACGTTATTGTTCAGCAATTAAAAAAAGATAAGGATGGGAAGATTGCGAAGAAATTGAGCGTGGGAGAACTTAAGCCCAGTAAGGGTGATGGTGAGCCCGAGCAAGACAATCCATCGACGGGCAGTCAGGACGAGCAGACTGAGGAGGTGGTGATTGTGAAATCTCCACAATTTCTGGACGCTTTGTGGGAGTATCGGGTCACTCGAGTGAAAAATGGCGGCGGGGTCAAAGTCGTCCAACTCAATGATGGGTGCGTACTGTCTGCGACCTGAACCTTGCTCTGCATACTTCCCCCTGCCTGGGAATTGACTAATACAAACGTTCAGATACAGCCCTCGCAACAGTTTTGTTGAGGCTTCCCTAAACTACGCCCTAACATATATCAATTACGTTGCTGCATCGAGCAGCTTCGGGTCCCTTTCTGTCACTATTCTCGCAGACAATGACTACTACTCTGAGACAGCCGCTTCCTTGGATCTTCACACCTCTCCGGGATTACGTTTCAAGAAGTTTGGGGTTCGCCTTCACGAAGCCCACAAAACGGGCTTAGGATCTTCGGCTGCGCTGGTTACGGCGTTGGTTTCTGCTCTTGTCATTCATCGCACTGTGCACCCGGAAGAAATTTTAAAGAACAGATCAAAACTACACAATCTGGCCCAGGCTGCACATTGCGCGGCCCAAGGCAAGGTTGGCTCTGGGTTTGACGTTGCAGCCGCTGTGTACGGTACTTGTCTATATCGACGCTTTTCGCCAGCTGTTCTTGAAGATTTGGGCGACGTTGGGTCTCCACAGTTTGAGGAACGGCTCTTCGCTGTCGTTGAAAATCTCAACTCAAAAGCGCGTTGGGATGCTCAGTGCGGTGATATTGGGCGTAGACTTCCCCGTGGATTGCAGCTGGTACTCTGTGACGTTGACTGCGGATCCAAGACCCCTGGAATGGTTAAAAAGGTTCTTACTTGGCGAGAGAACAAACGTCAAGAAGCAGATATGATCTGGAATGCTCTGCAACGTGAAAATGAGCTTCTCTACCTTGAGCTCCAGCGCCTTGCCCGACTTGAGAACCCGGAGCGAGAATTTAACGAGCTTCGCAATCTTCTTTTCAGGTGCCGAGTCTGGATCCAGAAGATGACCTCATCCTCCCAAGTTCCCATCGAACCAAGGGTCCAGACCGAACTGCTTGACGCTCTGTCAGGCATAGATGGTGTAATTGGCGGAGTTGTTCCTGGTGCTGGGGGCTACGACGCGGTAGCCTTGCTTGTACGCGATGAAAAGGAAGTCGCGCAGCGGTTATTTTCGTTTGTTCAAGACTGGAAGTGCACTGTAGAAGACGATTTTGGTGGGAAAATTGGCAGGGTGAGGCTGTTAGGCGTGACACACGGGGCAGAGGGGATGAGGAATGAATTGCCGGCGAATTACAGCGAATGGCTATGACAATGCGGGTGGATTGCAGAAGGGAGGACGTTGGTTGTGTTCCGTGTTTCACTGCACAGGTACATCCCTAATCGAGCACCTCTAGTTTTATATGAGCGATTCGGCATTCATCCTGCAATCGTGATGGATATGAGACATGCTACTTTCAGATAGACTTGATAATTGCACATCCAGTCAGTCAGCCAGTCAGTCGACGATAGGGCCTAGTATACACCCCTTCCAGAAGTTAGAACTCCCTGGAACTTTTGCGCTTGGCGCTGCCGTTCGAGCATTCAATCAGAGATTGGTGAATACGGAGGCTCCGTACGGGTGTGGTCACTGCAAAAGCCAAGACGTCTCAGCTGTTGCACTGTCCATTCCTGGGAGTAAGACCGACGCGTAAAATGAGGCTTGCACAGTGTGAAGGAGCTGGTACGGGTCCTTGCAGTCGCAAATGTGTACTGAACACACGTTTGTCATGGAGATACACTCCATGCGGTGCAGCCTGGTTTGAGGCGGTCTTTCCGCAAGGCTCCGCTGAACCCAGCATAGCGCCGTACCTTCTTGAACTCTACGGCGTATGTAGAGAGATCTTCAACTCAAAATGGAGCGAGGGAGCTTGGGCCCTGCGCATGTACTCTCGAACGAGCGTGCTTATAAGAGATTCATTCAAAGAAAATCGGTATATCTCGTTAATCGATGGGATCGAGTCCGCGTCCTTCTGGTACGATTTTTCATGTTGCATTGCATTGGGTAAGTAAGGGGTCAAAAAGGCATTTTCATTCGGGGTCAGGACCAGAGAGCACCTGTTCGATTCAACCAGGGTCGGGGAATCGGATCGCGATCGTTGGAGGCGCCGTCGCTCGCCCTTACACAGGCCGGGGAGTAAAGATGATCATCTGTCATCCACGTGAGACCATGATGTACCGACTCGTACTGCGTCTTGGTTTTTTTAGTACTATTGTAATATGGCCAGATAAGAATTTTCGATAGCTCTTGTACAGGTCCGATGAGCTTTTCACTGTTGGGTATCCAGAGAAATACCGCGTAGAAAATAACAATATCTAAGTATGACAGAGTCCTGTGTCGGAATGATGGAGGTGGGCAAGAAAAAACCGCTCATCGATCGACTGACTCCACGGCAGATTGTTTAAATCGCGTGGGGAGAAAGGTGGACTGGTGGAACCCGCCGTGCCCAGCAAAAGTTACAGCTAGCGTACGTATCGTTCAGAGAAAGTCAACTAATATAATGCCAAGGGCGCTGCCCGCGTCGCTGTCTCCAAATGGCACATATCACCATCGTCAGTTCCAGTGACGATCCTCGCACACTCCCACAATTTCTCTCGCCTCGTCATGGTTTTGCTCTGATCTTCTGCTTGTATCCGAGTCTTGCCCATTCGAGGGTTACCACAGGAAATACCGGTTAGTCGCTGCCCACTGGACACGTCGCTGCCCCGGGATTCACTGCCTCAACCACGCTCGTTTCATTTGGGGAATTCATCTCAGCCCTTGTGGTCTGAGGGCCGCTGAACATGGCGTCGAATAACGATAATAACAGCAAAATTAATAACGATACGGAGGCTGGCCCCAGCGGCAATGTTCAGGAGGAGCAGATTGCTGTGTCGACCTCGTCTGTAAGCGCCGACGCGTCGTCAACACAGGAGAACACCACTCTCCAGTCCGCTGCAGGAGATAATAAAACCGAGCAAACCAATGATCAGCCAAATCAAGTCGCAGAGAGGAGCGCACAAGATCGCAATCCAGAACGAGACACCTCAGCCCTTCCTGCTTCATCTCCGCCAGTCACTAGTGAAGAACAGTCGGCTCCTGCGGCACCTTCCAATGTCGCTTCGTCTGCCACCAATACGCAACAAGGTCAATTTTCCAGCACTGAAGAATCACAGCTTGCACCTACACAGCCAACCCAGCCAGCTCAGCAGCCTGCCCCGTCTTCCGATCTCGAAGTGCAGCAGCAATCAAAGAGCGAAATTGGAGAATCTTCGGCTGGACCGTCTTCGTCCGCTTCAAAGCAAGAACCAGAAAATTCTGCGAGCGTTTCTCTCGTCATTACTTTGCTCCTTACGACTGGCGCCAGACATCCATTCAAGATTGATGCGAAATACCTGCGAAAACGCGGTGTCGATGTCCCCAATTACGATCCTTTTGCGATGAGTGTCTACACTCTAAAGGAATTGATCTGGCGGGAATGGAGATCAGGTACGAAATTTTTCTCACAATAGAGGATGTGCTTCTGCGATTTCCAGGCAGGAAGGCATCGCTAACGATTTTATCATCAATTAGAGTGGGAGTCACGACCATCTTCACCAAGCGCAATTCGTTTAATATCATTCGGGAAGCTATTAGACGACAAGGCTCCTCTGTCTGGTACATGACTCTGCGCCAACCCTGAACCTACTTAGCTCTCTTTACTAATTCCCATGCAGAGTCCAGGTTCAATCGTGACGCTCCCAATGTCGTCCACATGACAATCAAGCCCCAAGAAGTGATGGAAGAGGAAGATGCTAAAGCCAAGAGCGTACATGGGCGGGATCGTGAAACCACTGAGAGCAGCCCGGGCTGCCGGTGCGTCATACTATAATGAGCGTGGCGCTCAATTGTTTCAACTTCTTAGGAACGGGAGGCCATATCTTGCTCCCATTGCGAATCGCCTCTCTGTAATTTCGTGCTTTACGTCTATTGTGCTTCCTCGATATCCGTGCCGGTGATTTAAGCCTGGTTTGACTGTTGCTTTGATGCATTGACATGGTACCATCATCATTGTCCGTTGCGTGCGACGTTGTAACAGGATACGCCCTCCTTCACATTTCGATTGCGGCCTTCTTTTGTTGTTCCTCAGTTTCCCTTCCAGTGTCGCATGTCATGTTTATGCTTCTACGTGTGTGAGTCGTGTATTGTCCCTTTGCATGGATCCCCTTTTCAGCGCATCTCGAGGGCTGGTGTTCTGTGCACTTTGCGTCTTCCAGAGCGATTGATTGCATTTCTGTTTGTGTTGTCGATGTCCTGTTGTCGTATTTTTACCCCTATTGTGCGTTGTGTGTCGGAAGGGTCAGGGTAGGTATGTGCCTCGGTTTTGAGCCTTGTTGTTTCTCTCATTTTTGCGGCATTCGGTCGTGTTGCCGTTTGGGACGAGTCATCCTTGCTTTTCTCTATTTTTGTTCCCTTCCCAAACAATTGACGTCGTCATCATAGACTAGTATGATTCCCTGCATTAATATCATGAATTCCCTCGGTTAGATTCCTTTTTTTTCCATTCGCCTTATCAATTCTAGCGAAGGATGAGTATAGATGCCTTACTCTATCATATACGTCTGGAAAAGGGCCCTTACACACGCTTTCCAATTTACTATTTCAGGACTAACATATATTTGGTTCCAACTCTCAACGTTTATTGTTATTGCGCTGTGCGACTGAGTGTTATGGCCCAGGCGGCGGCCACGGCCTCCGGGAGTTAACAACCGTCCTCAATTTCCCGGTAAATCACATACTATACAGAGATACACAGCGGGCGATAGACCTCTAAAAACTGACTTGTCGTATCTCAGGAGAACGGATAGCATGGGACGGCGCAAGTCCCGGATCAAACAACAAGCCAGCATCACAGACAGGGAGGTCTCGGATCCAAGTAAGCTGCTCTCACGTAGACGTGATCGTGTTCTATTTGTCGGACGTGCATGCTATGAACGCCTCTTCTAGGAACACAATGGCATGTAGATAGATAGGAAAATAAGAGAAAACGAAAACCGGAGTAACAAGTGGTCCAACTACACAATCATCGGTTCATCTTCAATCGTTGTTCCATTTCGTCGTGGAATGTGGGTGGCTCCCGGAGTTCCTCGCCTGTAGAGTTGAAGAGGTATCGATCAGTATATGCCCAGACAATTTACTAGGTACAGTGAAAGAGGCATTGCAAAAAGTGGGGAGTATATGTGTGATCGAGGCCAGGGAGGTCATACTATGGAACACATCCTCCCACGTAACATCGGTCTCTCTGCCTCCCAAGGCCAGAATCTCCTCGTGTATGTTCTCACTGAAATTGCCTCCAAGTACAGCGGGTTTCCACTGTCCCTCACGGACGATCTTCAACTCCATGGCGCGGCGCACGGGCTCAGCAATGCCGTATATCCGTTTGAGGTGTTCCATTTTCATTGCGTCTTGTGTCTGACGCCATTGGAGGAGGCGGGCCTCGAGCGGATGTGTCGAGACAGGAGCTTGCAAGCCAGATGGCTGCTGAACTGCTGGTGAGAGGGCTGCACGCAGGGTATCAGGGACACCAGGGGCAGACGGTGCGCCTTTGCTGAGGTATGGAGCGGTAGAGTGTTTGGATGTATTGGAGGCATGAGCACGTTGGTTTGCAGGGGGCGCAATGCGCATAGCCTTGCGTCAAAAAATTAATAACAAATTCTGCAAATCGCTGTGGCTGGGATGAAATAGAGCTCTAACTACTCTGTAGAACTGAGCAGCACTGAAGTATGCCACTACTAGTACTTACCATGTTGAAGTGAAATCTGGGTAGGACGTAGAACAGAGAGCAAGTAATACTAGAAGTGGCCCAGTTAACAAGAAGTTAAGTTTTATCTCTCAGTTAACGTGCCAAAACGTGCAAAACAAAACTGAAGCTGAGGATATCACCGGTTTGGAGCAATTAACTGTTGACTGATGGATGGATGTACAGGTGTCAAGCATCACGTCAAGCTCCTTCGGGAGCCCAGGCCAGCCACTTGCGCTTCTAGTCACGTGTCGGATATCGAAATCTCCGCAACTGGGACATCGAATGGACGACACATTCGAGTCGTCTTCAATTGACCAGGATACTCCCTCATCGCCGTTCATCATGGCCTCCATACCGTCTCTCCCCAAGATACGCATTTTGTGTCAATTGATCCGGTCCCCTTTCATAACTATTCAAGCATCTCTAATCCGTTCCGCCTTCCACACCTTCTCCCGCCCTCAGCAGCTCTCATTATCGTCAAACCTCTCTCTATTGCGCGTCTCATACCAGAAGCAGCAGTTTAAGAGCTTTTCCAGCACTCTGCAACCGCATGCCACGTATAACCAGGTCCGAAGGGGTTGCCGCGTTCCACAACCTGCGCGGAAGCCACGGTCCCCGGCGCTCGTGAACAGACCCGAGATGAAGGGCGTGTGTCTGAAGACGGGTATCACAAAGCCCAAAAAACCCAACTCCGGAGAAAGGAAGATTGCGAGAATTCGGCTAAGCAGTGGGAAGGTGGTGACGGCGTATATTCCGGGTGAAGGTGTGTACTCCTTCAAACGATATATACGGGTTGGTGAAACTCGGATTCTAACTCTCTTATGCCACTTACAGGTCACAATCTCCAGCAACACAGCGTTGTCCTGGTGCGTGGCGGCAGGGCGCAAGATTGTCCTGGTGTGAAATACCACGTCGTTCGGGGCGCATTGGATTTGGTATGATTCCAGCCGTCAAAGAAACTCCCTACCCATTTCCCGCAATATAAACTTCGCAACTTCGATAAGATGGACTGACGATATGCCTTCTCAATGGACAGACCGGAGTTGGAAACCGTATCACGAGCAGATCCAAATACGGCACAAAGAAGCCCAAGGCCTCATCATGACCGGATCAAGTACACAAAGTATTTCGTCCTAGATTTCCCGGTTCCAATTTTACGTGTATACTTGTACGATAGACTAGTGATGCTGTGAAGAGCATATTAATTGGCTTGAATTGTAGTTGAAAAGCTCTAGAAGCATTATAATGATGTATTTTTCCGCCTGATTTTGGGACTAAACGAGGTCTCTGATCCCCAACTCCCCCCCTTCCATAGGAAAAGACAATAGATACACCAAAAAGCCAAGAATGAGATAGCAGGTCACACTCAGCAAAAAAGGAGGTGGCTCGGCCAGCTCTTCATAAGAAGCGTAACATATACGGAAGAAAAGTGAGACACAATGAAAAATGTACAAGTGTCCCCAGACTCTGGACAACAATCTCAGCCAAGCGGTAGTCCCAGGAAGCAGGGAGTGGCACAGCAAATGCTTACCTGCTCATGCACTTGCTAGTAATCGTACGGGTCGGTATGCTTGAATCGCTCAAACCGCTTCATGAAGGCTATAATCCGCCTCTGGACAAACGGTATCCCGCATATGCCCATGACGATGAACAATGCTATCAAGAAATAGCAGAAGCCTTTGAAAAGGGTATTAAAGATAGTAAGAACGGTTAGTCAGCCGGTTTGCGACTGGTAGCCTTCTGGCTTTTCCATGTTGTTGATTTCGAAGAATCGGGAGGTGCCTGTTTGTGATGTTTGGTTAATCACGGCCCGAGAAGTAGATAAGTAACTAAAAAGGGATAATGTAAGGGGCTTACAAGAATAGCCCTTCCAGTCAAAGTTCTTCTCAGCATGGCAGGTACATCTCAAGTCAAGTCTCTTCTGTTCACTTGTTGGGCAATGCGTAAAAGGAACGTGATAGTAAGCGATTTCGTCAAAAAAGTGAATTTCTTCTTTCTTCAACATGAGGGCAGCGGCGATCGAATGGACTGGTGCATCACCCCATCTTTCATAGAAAAATCCACCCTCGTGATCAAGATGGTCAAAGTAATCGAGGTAGGCCTTTGATCGCAGCCAGTTCAGATCGCCAACTTCGAAGTTGGACCACTAAGGAGCAAAGGGAAAAGGTCAGGATCCGACCGGATGGATCTGGATCTGAAATACTGAAGAGATAGGAAAAGGACGTACGAAATGGCAAAGGTTATAGGTCTTTCCTCCATCGTCGCTGATGAAATCCAAGCTATTTCCCTCCACAATGTGCTCAGGGTGCTTTTCAATGAATCTCTTGGTACTGTCCCAGAGCGTCGGGATCGTCTCCTTGTACTCATGCAGGCTGAGTACAAACCCATACTTGTATCCGTTGTCACGCATAACCTTGAATGGATCGTAGGGGATATCACAGTAGTACTCAACACTGGGTTCAACACGCCAGTAGTAGTCATAGTTCAGCATGAGGGGATGCCGGAAAAAGAAACCAGATTCATAACGACACATGTGTCGATAGCTGATCGAGTCGCCGTAGATAATCTTCCGTTCCTTCATGTCTTTCCGGACCTCAGCGGCTTTTTTCTGATCAATCCAGCTCGGGAATCCCCAATGCTCCTTCGGAATAAGGCCGTAGTATGCCTTTCCAGAGACCATTGCCGTAGTGAGTTTCTTGAACTCATCATCGAACTCTTTGTCATTCAAGAAGACCCAATCGTAATGGTAATCCCGGTTGAAGCGATCCTCCACATGCCGGATCGACTGGACAATATCCCACAAGTCCGAGTTCCTCGCAAGCGTGACGAAGGTGGCATTCACTTTCCCAGACGGATCGGGCGGAGATTGAGGGGGCCTCACATAATCCGGTGACGCAGACCCTTCTGTTGTTGTAGAAGTGGAAGGAGGACTTTTGGGCGTTTCGACATTCGGCGTAATCTTTGAGGTATCTGGCAGGGGCAAGGAAGAGGACGCGATAAAGTGAATAATGAAAAGTCCCTGTGGAGCACTTGTCAGCAGTCTTTCCTAACTCGTGAATACTTATTGACTTTGTGCCCCAGAGGTGCCATGTTGAGGATCATTTGATTTCCAGTTGGCAGAACTCACGGATAGTGCAAATAGAATATACCGGAGGTATTTGCTCGACAGCCAACTCATTCCGGCGGCGTCTGTCTCTGGAGGATCCTGTTCACTGTCAAATCGAATTTGCGCGGCGATCGATGGGACAGAAGTTGCAGGGTACGGAAAGGATCGAGGAAGCTTGGCACAGGGCGATTTTCTTGTTGCCCAAGATGAGAATTGATTGCTCTCACTTGATGCAAGGCCTGGTAAGAGAGCGACAAGGAGAGAGAGCGTACAGAGATAAACTAAGGGTCCTCAGGGGCATACGTAATTCAAGGGACGGCGAAATGTAATACGCGACATCAAATGGAGTCAAATTGCGCGGCTCTGGAAGCGCATCTCTCTGGTAAGTCATTCAACCGTCTTTCACTCTCATACGGGAAAGCACAGGACGTAGTGTAAACGGGGACCCAAGACATACGGTGGTTCAAGGCAGAGGAATTTAACCAAATTTGATGTTCATAAGAGTTTCCACAAAACGGATGCCAGTCGCCGCCGTGCTGTTGTCCTTGGAGCACTTCCAAGAATGCAAGAACCGACAGGCCAACCACAGGCCCACGTCCAAGACACGCCAACACACTTACAGGAATTGAACTATTTTAAACCCATTTTACAGGAGAATACTAAAGTCTGTGCTCATGTTCGTTAATATGTATTTGCCATGGCCCACCTGTGGGTGGTAGCATGTTGCAGGCCCATATCCCATTTCCATGTTTTCCTTGCAGCAAGACATAGAAATCAACCGAGGTTATGCAAATTGTAAACAGGACAATCATTCGTGGTAGTTGAAATGCTTTAAACTAGGGAACACTGCTCATAACCACCAGGACGTGCGCTCGTCGGGTCAAACGTTAAGCATGCAGAGTAGTCGCTTCTTCCTTGGACAAGAGATGTGTGCATGTATGCTCCGTACGGCTGGACGAAGGTGACATGGTCAACAAAGAGGGCTATATAGACTCATTGCGTGGAATGTGCTGAGACGACGCCAAACAAAACGTGATCATGGAAGAGGGAAATAGGGTACAGAAAAAAAGTAGGAGGTTGTTGACGATGCATTCCGACATACGGCTTTTGTTTATTCCAGAAGTTCAACATCAAGCCCAATTGCTCGCATAAAGAGATTGACATTTCCCAAGCGTTGGCTGGCCATGTCGGCGGGAAGGGTCTTGCTTTGCGCTACAGTCTCCATAACTCGATCTCTGGTAGGAAGAAACAAATTTAGTTAGAAAAGTGGGCATGCAGGAAATGATGAGAACCTGGCACTTACTTGACTGCAATGACCAATCGTTGTTGTTGCTCTGGGCTTGCCCCAATGCCAACAGCGGCAAGGAACTGCCACACATACATATCGTCACCAGTGTTTATGGTTCCAGGGAAGATATCACCCAGGACGGGCTCTAAGCGATCGAATAACCGGTTATAGAGGTCCGTCCACTGCTTCCAGTCTGCATCGCTAGCCGTCCCGGCCTCTTTGACCAGCTCTGCACGGCTAAGCAGCATAGTCAGAATGCCCAACCCAATTTTGGTTTTCGACACTCGCTGAACATCAGTCTGTCCAATGACGAGACCAAGAAGGCCAATGATAATGTTCATGGGCGCTTCATTAACGTATCCGAGCAGGCATGGCATCACTGCATGCGAGAACAAGTCGATGTCCTCGCGGACAGAAGCTGGAGGCTGCGACTCACCAGGAGACAGCTGGGCGTTTTTGACAACGTCCAATGAATCGAGGTGAACAACGATCATGGTAAGAATCGTGACTTTTTGCTCCTGATCAATATGCCTAAAAATGCGAGGGATGGCCTTCTTGCCTTTGCCAAAAGACAAAAATGCGATAAAGGGATGAGGAGAATCGGAGGCAGGAACAATGGGATCCAAAACTTTGATGTCATTCCATAGCTGATCGTTGAGTGTTTTTAGTTTCTGTCTCCACTCCAGGTGTCGCTCTACCGCTTCAGCATCAGTCTCATCTGGCGAGGGAGGCATATTCCTCTCATGGTCCTCCATCTTCATCAGCGTCAAATATGCGCATTCGATATTATGCAGGATGGTCTTCCGGTCGCTGGGACTGGGAGTTGTGCCGTCACTCGCTTTCTTGATGTTGGCATTCTTGACACCGTCAGAGCTGTCGGGCCGTTTGATGCTCAACATGGTTTTCGGCGTTTTGGCATTGCTAAACGAGATTTTGCCCAAACTTCCCTCAATAATCAACTGCTTGTTTTTTGGTCGTAGTTTTGCTGCTTCAACTGCCCTCTGAACTTGCTGCTGCATGCGTTGCATGTGGTTGTCAGCATGGTGAAGCTGCCTCCTTCCATGACCTCCTGCACGACCAGACGTCTGCAACAGATACGTCTGGGCAAAATGTCCAAGGGGTTGGCGAGGATGTTGTCGAGGCGCTCCTCGAATTTGGCTGTAGACTTGATAGTAAAAATCCTCTGCGAGTATCGATTCTGGGTCGGCACCTGAGAGGTTGCCCGCGGCCGCGACCAGTTGTTGAAGTTGTATCCGGGTGATAAAGTTCTTATCCTGGGGCGTCATCAGGCCATTCCCCTTGGAGAGCAGGAAGATCTTGTGGTTTCTCTTTGCGCGCTTTGCATCTTCAGCCAGGAAGGCCTGACGCTGCTCTTCAGTCATCTGCATGAAATTGGGGGGAATTGTGGGGGCTGCAGCAGGGGGACCACGTAGGCCCGTCGTAGCTTGCGGTTGCTGGTAAACAGCCTGCACCGGGCCGCCAGGTCGGTGAGGCTGGGGCAACTGCTGAGGACGTTGCTGATGCTGAAGCATTGGCACGGGAATACCCGGCGGAACCGATGGGCGAGATATTGGCTGTTGGTACCCCGCAGGTTGGGGAGGGAAGCCTTCCCTGCCAATTTGACCAAATCGTCCCTGGTAGTGATTAAGGGGAGGAAAGTCCTGAATGGACATGGGTGGCGGCGGCATCGGAAGACCGTCGTGTGGCTGCAGGGGATGGTCATGCACTGGTAAACCAGGTGGTAATTGAGGCGGCATTCCCTGAGGTAAACTGCTTGGTATTTGAGAAACGGGAACGGGAGCGGGAACAGTGGGTTGAGCTGGTATTTGGGACCTTTGAGACTGGGCTCGGATTTGCGCTTCGACTTCCTCCAAGCTCAGCATTTTCTTAGCCGGCGCAGACGTGGCTGTAATAGCAGGTGTGGTCTGGTCCTCCTGCTTGTCCTTTTTGGCCGTGATCCCCCATACACTGGATTTCGCCTGAAGATCAGGGATGTAATCTGGGTCCTGGTAGGGCTCGTATCCCGTCCGCTTTGGTTTGGAAGGAGATTTGGCAGGCCCAGCGGCAGACTCTTCTTGACGATTCCGATTGTATAACGCTTGCTCCTCTCCAAGCACAGAGGCCATCTGGGCAGTGTTGCCATAGAAATCGAAATCTTTGCCTACGGGTGCGTCTGCGGTCCCCGCGGCGTCTCCAAAAGTGTCCTCGTTAAGTGCATCGTCGGCCTCGTCCAGCTGATCCCCGAGACCCTCGTAAGTGTCTTCAAAGTCGATCCTACATGGATAACTGATTAGCAAGAACTCAAAGGGCTCGGGGACGACGTCTGTCAACAAAAGGATTGAGAAGGCAATATTTACGCGTCTCCATCATCTTGGACAGTGGCCTGAGCCACTTCAGCGAAGGGGTCGGGAGTTTCGAAAATCCCCCTCGTCTCGCTCGCTGAAGTGCGATCTCTCGGCAGAGTTGTATCAAAGCCGAAAAAGGACATTTTGACGGGAATTCAAGGAGTCTGCGCTCCAAGAGCGGCTTGGTTAATGAGGCCGCTGTCAATAATGCAGCTATCTTTCGGGAGCCAAGCAGCAAAGAATGTGTCCAGTGGTCCGTGCGCAACGGAGTATCTCTGGAGCCACCAACAGCGACAACCATGAGAATAGTATGCAATGCTCGCTGCCAAGGGTAATGCCAGCACTACTTCCAATGTCTGCGAGCAAGGCAGCGGACTATTTCACCAATGCGACAAGGAAAAGAGACAACAAAATGTTTTCTCTGCACATACTACTCTCTCTCCAAGCGGCCTGTTAGACATAGCATGTACTAGACATTCCCACATTGTGCAAGAACTGCAGAAGTAGTCTGTATGTACTCCGTAGTCATGATTACTACTAACGTAGTTACTACTACTATGTACTCAATGCTTAAGTACTATGTGTGACTTACCAATAACTTTACGACTTGAAGCTACACCTGGAAAGCATTCGACGCCCGTACGAGGAGTAATATCTTTGTGAATATGCGATGGACAGCGCTGGGAGATACTAGGGAAGGAGCTCCAATCCTCATGGAAATATTATCTGCAATGGGATGCTGCCGAGAGTAGTGAAGAACTACCAAGTAAGAACAAGGTAGGTAGGAAAGTTGAGATGGGAAGAAAACGGAGAACATGAGAAATGGAGGGGGAAAAGAAGGTCAACAATGCATTGAGTTCCTCACTACTACTTTTCAGGGCTGAAAATAGCAGGCATCTCCTTTTTACCCATTGGGCCTGCTCTCGCTCGACCTCTTGCACCATCCAGTTTGCCCAATCTCTTCTCTCCACAAAAATCCTCCACTTGCCATCGCCAATCCAGCCTGCTTCTGTCATCCCACCGTCCCGTTTAGAGTTCCCCAGCAAGGCGACACGATACAGAGTCCAGTCCACCTTGGGCCCCTCTTCGCGGAAAACCCTTTTTAATACCAAGCAGTTCTTCGTGCAAAGAAAAAACACAAGCCAGTACATGAACCAGCGGGAAAGGGATGGGCGATCTTTCTCGTCGTAGATGCTGATAGTGCCCATGGCGAGAATGCGACGGACGCTGTGCTGATCCTGCGATGAACTTGCCTTCGAACCCAGTGAAACTGGAAGGACCTATTAAGGAGAGAACGGCATTTTGACCCTGAATAGCTGCTGAGAGCGAAGCCTTGTCAGAGAGTGTGCCTTGCACAATCTGCTGGTCATCTGCTCGTTAGTGTTTCTTGCGCACAGGTACTAATCACCGTTGAGGAAACAACCTTGACCTTGCCCGAGTTTGGAATGTCTTCTGGGACCCTGGCTTCGTCTTTGACATGGAGGGTGACATCGTGACCGTGGTCGATGGCTTTTCTGGCCGTCGAGCTTCCAACCACTCCGGTGGCTCCGAAGATAAGGAGCTTCGTCGTGAACCGAAAGAAAAAGGGTGTTTTGGGTGATCCAACTTCAAGAGTAAAATGCAATCAAGTTGTACTAGTAGTTAGCAGCATACTATGTAGTACGATGGAGTTACATGGGTAGATTTGGCTCTCATGCGCCGATTCGAAAGCTGGTTGTCTGAGAAGACTTCACGCTCACCACCATCCTTCCATTTTTGGCAGAGTATACGGAGTACATAGCAAGGTGAGTCCTAATCGACAACTGTACTTTTGCTCTGTGAGTCGTGCTTGCGACCAAGTCCCGGGATGCCGATGGTAATGATACAGCCAATGCGACCGGCTATGGCCGTTCTTAAAAGTTCGAGAGATACGACCATAGCACCCCTGGATCTAGCTGGGTACTGTGCATGAACTGTGTTCAGTCACAGTCAATAGTCACGACGTAACCAGGACCGTTGGAGCGACTGTATAGCGGTTGTCCGAGGCTGCGAAAAGTTTTGAGCTGCGAAATTTACTGGACTAATTATTAGTATAATTATAATCATTCCAATCGAAGACACCCGAAGGCGTCAGAATTGTTCCTGTAGTGGAGATCACTGGCCAAGTCCAGTGCATGCCCGGGTTCAGATCACTCTATTCCGACGTCTTTTGATGGGTTGAAGCGCTTTCCGGTCCTCAATGGAGGACCGAGCATTGAGATGGAAATTTTGCAGAGGACATCAACAGCGCAGGCATGGCGGCCAACGGCGACGGGCCGATCTCAGGTCACGAAAAACAATTCGCTCTGTTGACTGCTGTCGTCATGGGCGTTCCACTAGGGGTCGTTGCACCCTCCCGGGTCGACGCGTCAGTCAAGAGTCGGTCTAAGGAGGATTGCAGGGGCTGGGATTCAGTGTTTGGCGATCATCGGGATAGTCCTTGGTTGCTACCCGCACGGTTCACACTTTGAATCTCTCATTGACCAACCGAAGAGCATTGTGGCCAGGTATCAGAGGAGAAAGGAGGGAGCTGGCCTCTTGGTCTCCCTTGGGAAAAAGGCAAACTTTGATCCATTCGAAGTATCCATCGTACGAGCCGCTATCTCTGACCCGTCACTTTATCCTTCCACCCGTCGCGACAAACACTTTAAGCCTGGGAATTTTGGAATTATCTTAAAACCGGTGCGTCCCCCTGAAAGTCGAACGTGTCGCTTTTCCATCTCAGCTCCGCCCCTCCTCTCCGCCCCACCCCGCTCAGCTTCCCCTTGCCCTCTTTTGGGAGTGTCACATCGCAGAGCTTCAAACCCTTCCAACCTTTGATTGACATCTTCGCTGAGGCAGGAAAGTTACAATGACCGCTGGCAGCGTTCTCGTCACCGGGTACTACCCACTTCTGAACCTCCAAGCACTGTCTTGATGACGATCGCTGACCCTCGATACTCTCCTGCAGTGGAACCGGTTATATTGGCTCTTTCACCTCGTTGGCTCTGCTCGAGGCGGGCTACAAGGTCGTCATTGCGGACAACCTCTACAATTCCTCGGACGAGGTCATCAACCGCATTGAGCTGATCTGCGGCAAGCGTCCCGAGTTTGTGAAGCTCGACATCACCGATGAAGCTGCGATTGACAAGGTTTTCGAGCAGTACCCAGATATCGACAGCGTGATTCATTTTGCTGCGCTGAAAGTCAGTGAAGAGTTCTCATCGTTCCGTCGCTTTCTGTCCGGCGTCTAACCGGGATCTCTCTGTTCTTCAGGCCGTTGGTGAATCCACCGAGCGTCCGCTCGACTACTACCGCGTCAATGTCCAGGGCTCACTCTGCCTCCTGCGGTCAATGGTCCGCCACAATGTTTACAACATCGTTTTCTCTAGCTCTGCCACTGTCTACGGTGATGCGACCCGCTTCCCTAACATGATCCCCATCCCAGAAGAGTGCCCCCTGGGTCCAACCAACCCATACGGCAACACCAAATTCGCCGTTGAGACTGCCATCACCGATGTGATTAATGCGCAGCGCAACAACCTCATCAAAGCTGGAAAGAAGGAAGAGGCCGAGAAGTGGAACGGTGCTCTGCTCCGGTACTTCAACCCTGCTGGTGCCCATCCAAGTGGCATCATGGGTGAGGATCCCCAGGGTGTTCCTTACAACCTGCTTCCATTGCTTGCGCAGGTGGCTACCGGCAAGCGGGAGAAGCTGCTCGTCTTTGGTAACGGTGAGTGCGAATCGCTGAATTGACTCACTAGATCGTGAAGTGATCCAGCGTACGATGAGGCGGAGCAACTATAAAATGCTTCATAATCTAATCCTTTCGTCCACAGACTACGCCTCCCACGACGGTACCGCTATCCGTGACTACATCCACATTCTTGACCTCGCCAGCGGCCACCTCGAAGCCCTCAACTACCTCCGCAAGCACCGCCCTGGTGTGCGCGCCTGGAACCTTGGAACCGGCAAGGGTAGCACCGTTTTCGAGATGATCAAGGCTTTCAGCGCCGCCGTGGGCCGCGATCTCCCCTACGAAATCGCGCCTCGCCGCGATGGCGATGTCCTCGATCTCACCAGCAACCCATCCCGTGCGAATCGTGAGCTGGGTTGGAAGGCACAGCGCACGCTGGAGGATGCATGCGAAGATCTTTGGCGGTGGACGAAGAATAACCCTCAGGGATACAGACAGCAGCCACCTGCCGAGCTTTTAGAGAAGCTGGCTGCTGGGAAGCAATAGGTTCGTTACACTCCAGATTCATAATGAACTCAAAAAAACAGCGAATAGATAAAAAGAGGTGAAGAAGAATAGAGCGGGAGATACGTAGACTATGCCGCACAATTCAGAAACCATTACTTTATTGCTATAGGCTGCGGTTCAGTTCCTAACAAGTCGTGTCTGTTTCTCTGACGTATTTAATAGATATTGGTAATAGACCCGTACACAAATACGGTTGATACCAGGCATGCCAGCCCTTCTGCTACTCAGAAGCCAGCTGAATTGGTTTCACAGACAGAAAAACCCTCCGAAAACTGCTCAGATTTATGGACGTAACATAATCATTGGGTATCCCTCTATTCTACTGAATATCAACATGTACATTGTTCCATTATTTAGCATTTTTTTGATCATTTTTCGCTTCTAAGTTTTGTCTTTGCCCTTGTGCCTTGCCATTCTGGCTTTCCGTTCTCTTTCTTCTCCTTCCCCTTCTTAGCCTCCTCCATCTCCCTCTCCTTTTTCTCAACCGCCCTTCTCACAGCCCCTTCCTTCTCCTTCTTTTCAATCTGTACCTGACTAAACTCCCACAGCTTCTTTCCCACGTCATAATCGTCTCCAATTTCTTTCCTTAGAATTTCCCGTTCTTTGCACTCCTTGATCAACTTCCGTCCAGCAATGCCGATTTTCGGTTTTCCTTCTGCATCAGCGACACCCAGACCGTCAACGCCACCGCCGACAGCACTGAATCCGCCTTCCATCGCCGCCATGAGAAAGCTTTGTGCGCCCTGCTCGGGGGATTTCAGGACAAGCCACCAGAACGGCCAAGTAAGGAGATATAGTAGCAACCCCCATAGGGAGCCCCGGGTGAGCCATGCCCTTGTCCCGGGGGTTCGAGAGAGGCCCGGATCGACAAGTAGGACACGGACATTTGGGGGATGTTTATCCGGGCGGTTGTACGAGGATAGGTGCTGCTGGAAGGAGTGGGCAAATATCATAAGAGCAAGTTTCGAAGTCGCGTACATGTTGAGGTCGGTAGATGACTTGGTAGACTTGATTTTCGTGGGTTTTTCGCTGGAATTTTTCTTGTCAGAGGAAGAACTGCTTCTCGTCGTTCTCGAATGGGTGCTACCACCCGACTTGCTTGTCGTTGTTGCTTCTTCGAGACATTCGAAGTCAAGCTTCGCACCAATGTAGCTCGAGCACGTGCTGAATATAACCCTCACGTCACGGTCCGGCGGTTGGGCTCGGAGAGCAGGACTCAGGATGCTGAGAAGATGATAGTTCGCAAGGTAATTCACCTGCCATTCTTCGTTGAGGCGGTCAACAGTGAGACTTGATCTATTCGGAGAAGACATAGTATTCGCGCAAAGAATAATCATATCAAGACGTCGGGGGATAGCATTGTCGACCCATTTCGTAGCGAATAGACGGATTGAATGTAGCGAGGAGAGGTCGACCTGCTCAGCGTAGATGAGCCTGTTGCTGGTAGACGAGCGAAGGTCTTCTATGTAATCGACGAGAAATGGGTCAGAAGGAGAGTGCTTCGTGAGGAGGATGATTTGGGCGCCTCGAGATGCAAGGTCACGGACGACTGCAGCTCCAATGCCCGATGTACCACCCTGCACAGAACGATTGTCAGCATCACGTCTCGGTTTTCGGTTCGAATCAGGTAGTGAGGAGTCGTACTGTAACAATCACCACCTTTGAATGCATGACCCGAGTTGATTTGTTCCTTGCTCCGCCGAAGTAGCGCTTGAGGATTGCAATTCCTGAAAGATAGGCTCCTATCTTGAGGACGGGATAGGCATATGGGATGGATGACAAGCCCTCGTGGTATACATGGTCAAGAATTGGGATTACCATGCTGGATCTGACCCCGTTACCGCTATTGATCATTGGTCGTCTGTGTTCCAAGGAGTTTACCCATGTGTGTTCACTCCAGATGGGAGTCGGTTCAAATACGTGAGTTCGCTAAATGACGTCGCCTTCGGTGTTGATCTTCCGCACCACTCCAATCTTGATCACAGATTCAACAACCCAGCTGGCGCTTCCACGTACCCGAAGAAATAGATAGTCCTAGCAGGACACTCTTCAAAAAAAA